>JAQGAE010000894.1:0-28315 GCA_034696685.1 Julus scandinavius | reverse complement strand
GGGCCGGTTGCACCAACAAAGGTTAAGCTAAACCTAAGGTTAACCGTGAGTTAACTAGGAAAAGCATTGCACCAAAATAAGTTAACAGTTGACCATTGGTTAACTTGAAGAAAACCAATGAGGCTAACCCTGAGGTTTACTCGTGGTTTTATATAACCTCAGGTTAGCTAACCTTTTATTTAACCTTTGTTGGTGCAACCGGCCCTAAGTAAAGTAAATTGACATTACAGTATAATGTGTCATGCATGGCGCGATTACATAAATACAACACAGAATTAATCAAATGTTAACGATACAAAGTGTTTTTTGTTTTAATAAATTTCTTAGCGTGTCCATCCTCTCTCTGTACCTGTGTTGAATTTTTTTTTTTAATTTGTGTAGTTTGATTAGAGAAACATTAAACAAGAAGCGAAGTTGTCATGGAGAACGACATTACCCCTATCATGGATTCTTGTCCCAGTGTCATCGAGGTCAAAGGTGCTGAAAAGTTCTTCATTAATTCCACTAGCAAAAAAACCATAAAGGTTTTCTCCAATTTAAACGTCACTGTGCCGACTGGCAAAATGTAAGTAATGTTTGTCATTAAATTTTTAACATTTTTAAATGTGAGATAAATATATGTGATTCGCCCTGCAGCTATAGCCTTTTGGGACCCAGTGGTTGTGGCAAAACCACACTGTTAAAATGCATCGTTGGACGGGAGAAGCTGGACCGGGGTCACATGCTCATCTTTGGAACACCATCCGGGTCCAAAGAGTGCCGGGTTCCAGGAAGGGACGTCGGGTATATGCCACAGGTAAGGAGATACAATTATAATTGACAAATGCGAATGAACTTTGATACAATTTATTATTTGTGGAAGTTGGCTTGGGCGTCGAGATCCAGGGGTAAAGATGGGGATTTAGACCAAGGGGAAAATAGATGTTTTTAGGGCCCTCAGTGGTCCTCTACAAATTCCTGCGCAGTTGCTCAAAAACATTTCATAAACGATTGAAAATACATACTGTTTATACGTCTAATATTAATATTTTCTTAACAGGAAACATGCATTTGCGACACTATGACCATTGCTGAGTTTTTCAAGTATTATGGCGTCATCCTAGGCTTATCTAATGATGAAATTAAAACAAGGATGCAATATTATGTAAACATACTTAAACTCCCATCTGTTGATACGGCTAATGTCAACTTAAGGTTTGATATGTTTATATTTAATGCATTGTTTGGATAGTTGAATTGTCAATTTCATAATCAGTAGTTTTTGTGTTTTTATTTCGCACTAGTGGCGGCCAAGGACGTCGAGTTTCATTCGCCATCGCCCTCTTCCACCATCCTAAATTGATCGTACTTGATGAACCTACAGTTGGAATTGATCCAATTGTCAAATCTTAGTATGGTGTTTTCATACATTTAATTTTTGTTGTTAAAATTCTTGAAACTGATGTTGTAGAACAACTTTGATAATTCGGAATAATCTCGAGTATTACAAGCATCTAAAGTTCTTTGAGAATTGTAACATTTTTAAAACTTTTTGTTAACTTTTAGTATGTGGAAACATTTGCTCGACTTGTCCAACACTAGAAACATCAGTATTATTCTTACTACACATTACATCGAAGAGGCTCGCCAGTCCCACGTGGTAATTTACTGATTTTCATTCAATTGGTGTCTGAGTCATGGAATGGATTTCGTCCATGGTGAAAACAGATTTTCATAACATCAGTTGAAATGTGCATGTGAGCACGTGCTTTCTTCATGATTATTTCCAGTGTTGAAATATTTTCAATCAAAATCGGGTTTTAATCGGATGAAATCTATTCGGTGACGTGAGCATATATTCCGGTTTAACACTCACGGATGGTGTAGTGTGAAAATTCCATGAATAATGTCCATACACCGTATAAGGGGGCGCGGAACCAGGTTTAGAACTAAACTTAAGCTCTAGTTAGAATCTTGGATTAGAGATTATATTTTAATCCGTTTTCAGGTGGGCCTGATGTATGGCGGGAAAATGGCGGTGGAAGATTCACCTGAGAAATTGATTTGCAAATTCAACTGTCAAACGTTGGAAGATGTCTGTCTGCGGATATGTTACCAAGAAAACAGTGAAATAAGTCACGACAAAACGAAAAATTGTAATGAAAACACTGAAAAAATTGCTTGTGCTGAAGAAATTTGTATATTTGACAAATCTGAAATATGCAAGGCTACAGAGAGTAACCGGCAGGTGGCGCAGCGATCTTCGACTTTAAGTTTCAGGGATTTTACCATCAGGTGGCGACCACTCCAAGGTATCTTAATGAATTATATGTTGTTTTTAATCAGATTTCCAGGGTAAGTAACGAAATTTGAATTAAATACTTGAAAAAGTGAAGAAAGTTTTGCATTTTCACAATTAACATGTGATTTTTTTTCATATTCAGAGGCTTGATATTCCTTCTTTTCTTACCTTCCTTTATCATAACTATTGTGATACTTGTCCTATCAGGAGATATAAAAGATATTAACATTATTGTGGTGAACGAAGATCTGGGAGAACTTGGAACGCGATATTTAAGAAATTGGGATCAAAAATCACTTATACAGGTGAGTCATGCTAAGATTTCTTAGTTTAACTCTTAACAAGTTTCCCTCATTAAATACATGCGTTATTTCAATTATAGACTCGGTAACCATTGCAAGAGTAGGCAATATTGGATTTTCTTTAAAAAAATCTCTTTGAGTTTAAAATTGTTGCCGAGTAGGCCCACGTATGAATATCTAAAAAAAATTGTTTTGAGGCCCCGGTCAAATTAAACAAAAACTTCACTTTTTTCATAACTCCTTTCCGCATTATGTCCATCTTAAAAAGAATTACTCTTTAAAAAAATAAATGAAGCAATTGCAATTTTATGATTTTCTCTGAACATATCATATGATTGAATATTTAAAATAAATGAAGACTTAATTTTTCAGACTAATTACTCGTCTTTACAAGATGCAAAACTGGCCTTATACGATGGAAAGGCATGTGGAGTACTTCACATAGGGCAGAACTTTTCGGAAATGTTGCTCAAAAGGTAAAACTGCTATTATATTTTAAAGCTATTTAAGCTAATTCGAAGTAGTTTAATTATTGTTTTATACGTCTATTTTTTAGGATAGATATAGGGTCTTTTGCAAGCAAAGAGGTGTTAACAATGAGCAAACTTAACTTGTCGGTCATTGACACGAGTAAGCAGTGCTTGTATTACCATGGAATATTTCTTGCATTGTTGTTGTTTTTTTATTACAGATTTTGGTCTTTTCCAGATTTTCATATTAAGATGTTGATCACAACGCAGCTGTATTTATCATTAGAAAAACTAATGCAGACCATCACAAACACTTCACAATTTAAATCACCGGTTATGGTAAGCATTAAAGACTGAATACCCAAAATTGATAAATATAAAATAATTGCAGATTTGTTTATTTCGTTATTTCATTGTTTGAATAACTTTCCGTTTACAGTTTAATTCCGAAGTGTATAATTTCTTAGAGAACCTATCTATGAAATCTACAACACTTATCAACGCATTAGTGTAAGTATGTCCAGATAAAAATTTCCTCTGAGATCCATATTCCCCAACTTTAAATTTTTAGTCATTTGATTAATTTCACGAATTTTTAGAACTATGTATAACAGCGCCACTGCTGCAACTGTCATGCTACTTTTTTTGGAAATAACTAAGGGGTATTTGGATAGAAGTTTTGTTGCAGGTAAGACCTTGTGTTCCAGATTTACTTTACAAAATATACAGTGTTACTCTGATGCAGTGAAACCTGCCTACATTGAACACTTGTTTCATATAAAAGTGTTCATTGTATCAAGTCTTGGTATCAGATGCCCAGTTATCCAGTGTGCAGTTTTACCAATTTCCAGTTTTCGTGTATGTATAACGTAGTTGGCAGTTGTACTATCTACAATCATGAAAAAGCCACAAAAAACCCCCAAAAATATATCTAAAGTGCCCCAAAAATGAACACGAATGCCCCAAAAGTGTACATTTTTGGGTCCCTTCGAAGACATTTTTAGGGCACTTTGGGATCATTTTTTGGGCTTTCTTTGCTTTTTTCTACTCGTTATAACATTTACTAACTAATTCTGCAAGAAAAACCGCAATTTCAAAAGTCGAATTTTCACCGATTTTTGAAAACATTTTTGCTTTTTTTTTCCAAAAATCGATGGAAATTCGACTTTTGAAAGTGCGGGTTTTTCTTGCGAAATTTGAAAGTTGATGTTATTACGAGCAGAAAAAGCAAAAAAGAGATCCCAAAAATGAACACGAAGGGCCCAAAAGTGTACATTTTTGGGTCTCTTGGAGGACATTTTTAGGGTCCTTCGGGGTCATTTTTTGGGATTTTTTTTTGCTTTTTCCACTCGTTATAACATCTATTACCCACTTCTGCAAGAAAAACCGCAATTTCAAAAGTCGAATTTTCACCGATTTTTGCCCCAAAAATGAACACGAAGGGGCCAAAAGTGTACATTTTTGGGTCTCTTGGAGGACATTTTTAGGGCCCTTCGGGGTAATTTTTTGGGATTTTTTTGGCTTTTTCCACTCGTTATAATATTCGGCAAGAAAAACCAACAATTCAAAAGTCGAATTTTCACCGACATGTAATGCGAGTTTCCCCTTGTGACTCGAATACTACTTTGTTTTTCCACAGTTGTTTCCAGATTTCCAGACAAATGCCGAGATACATAGTTTCTCTAAAAATTCACAAATTGATATTGCCGTATCTAAAAATCAGTACGCGATACCGAAAAACGGATTTCATTACTGTTATTAGCGCACCTAAATTAGTCTAAATCACAAATTTCATTCCAGGTTACAGAACAAAAAAAAGTTAAGATTTGTTGACCAGTGAAATCGGCCTCGACCTTGCTCCTTCTTCTCCTTTTATCTACTATACGTATTAAAACTTATTGAAAAAACCTAACAAGAAAAAATTTTTTTTCACTCTTCCTGCCTTTCTAGGAACAACTATTGCTGAGCATGTAGTTGGACTAATGCTCATTCAGTTCTTGATAGCAGTTGCTCAATCTCTCATAGCCCTAGCCATACTTTTAATAATCTTCAAAGGCGTGTCTGCAGTAACTTGGATGCTCACATTTTTGCTGATACTTAGCTCGGGTGTGAGCGGAACATCATTCGGTGAGTCATTTCTACATGTAATGTATTGCCTAAATTTATGAGACTTTGACACTTGTCTGTTTGTTGCTTAGGATTGTTGATTACATTGGCTTTCCCCAACATTCACCAAATTATATTGATTACTGCCACAACCGTTGTCATCTCTGGTGCCACGACAGGTAGGAACCTTCATTTTTTTATTTGAAATTAAAAGTAGTCATCATTAGTTTGGGCACCAATCTCTTTTTCAAGTCTTCATTTTTGAAGCTTTGCAATCTACTGCAAACTTTGCACTGAATTATTTGTTTTGCACTTTGCAGGTATGATTTGGCCTCTTGAATCTATGCCTGTCTACTTTAAGTATTTTTGTCATCTCACCCCGTTTGTGTATCCTATTAAGGCCCTTAATATTATAATGAACAATATGTGGCATGTGTTTTATGGTCGGGTACTGCTGGGTTTCGTGGTACTTTTCATCTGGTATTTACTATGCATATTAGCTTCACTCCCATTTCTACGCCTGCTTAAGTGAAGTGTGGAACAGTTTATGCTTTTAGAGAGGTTGTTCATTTACACAGGTTCTAAATCCACAGGGACTTATATAATCAGTGCTTTTGCCCATGAGTACATATATTTGAACAAGTGTGCTGGCAAACAACGCTTCCTCTGTCAACATTTAATAAAAACAAATGGTTAAAATATAATTAAAAGTAACATGTTTATAAAAATTAAAAGTGTACTGCGAAATGCAAAGGTTAGGGAGTACGGACTTATGAAAGAGTCAGCATTGTTTTATGTTCTTTTCCCCACAATGCAATATTACTCAATTTGAAATTCAGATTTAAAAAAATTAGAAAAATCTTTGTTAAAACTATTGTTTAATATTTTCACCTGAAAATTTTTGCAGCATGTTAAGAAAAATACAGACTTTGTATATGCATTTTAGGTTTTTAATTTTTTTTAACTTCGATTTTCGGTCCTAAAAAGCGAATTTTCAGAGCTTAGATTTTGTTCAGCTCTGGAGGGATTCACTGCAAAGAAGGATGTTTGTAGACCTGGTACAACGCTGGAGTGGTAAGATCGCTTGGCGGTCCCCATTATGAGGGGCATCGACGGCCCCTCATACCAGGGCGTGGGTCCCCAAGATGCGGAGGTGCCCAGGCACCGATGTGGAGGGATTTTCATTAACGAGCCTGGAGTGGGGGTGCACCTACTCCAGGAATCAAGTTTAAATTTTTTTACTCCCCCTTTTCCCCGGATCGAGTCCTGCAACATACTTTTTTTTATTTTTTTTAATTTTTTTATACATCTACATTATTTAAATTTAATATTCCCTAGCTTTTATTTATTTAGAATTATTATTATTTTTTACTTATCAATTTTGGTTTTGGTTGACTCCTGTGTCTTATACAATCTAGTCGCAACTTCTCCTTGCTGCTAACCTTACAGATGAAATGTATTTTTCAATTTAAATAATCGGAAAAATGAAGTGGCAATACAACTACATAATAGAGTTGTCAAAATTTGTGTTTATAAAGTGGTTTTATTTAACCTGGTTGTGCTATGATTTTAATCAATTCATTATTATACTCATATTTACTGTATATTCACACAGTTTTGGAAACGTGAAACAGTGATGTCACACTGCTAGGGACGATCTGAAAAATCCCTATTCGTAACGTTTACCAACTAATAGAGATTTTCTTGATACTAGCACCTGCAACACTGCGCGAATTCTTTTCAATGGCGGCGCACATACGAATTTGGTCAGTTCACGTGTAGTTTTTTAATTCCTAAACACTTTAGTACGAGGATATTTTTAGCAATTCTAGCATTAGTAATAAATACCAATGTGGATTATACTTGTGTGGATAAGATATACATTAACACTTATGGATTTTTGTGTTTTTTGGAGTTTGTCATTAAGCTGCAAAATAGGGAATTTCAACTTTTTTAAATCCTAGATAGTGCACTAGCTATTTGGCGCCATTTTAGTGCATGTAAAAGTACAGTAATTGCCTTGAATCTCCATGCCTGCTGCATTTGGTAATAATTGTGTAGGCCTACATGAGGGGAAAAAATGGCGTGTAATTAAAGGTTCAACGCACATGACAAACACAGATTTTGTCCGTATAGCCCTGTGTCAGTAGAAAATGGATCATCCAAGTGCTTCACACAGGTAACGCCAACAGTGGCTTAAGTTTGATATTTTTGCAGTTCCATTGTTGATATTCCTTTATGAAATCATTGGGGCCAATACAAATAATTCATTATTACTTTAGGGAGGCTTATTCATTTTTACAAGGGCACCAAGTCGGGGCCGACACATTTTATGCTTTCGAGAGGTTATTAATTTACACAGCATGCATTTAGACAGGTTCTACTGTAGTTACTAGGTATACATAAAATTAAATTTATTCAGTGTTCATTCCGAAAACTTCCTTTTCACAGTCTTTGATAACCCAATTAGTGGGACGTTCCATCATAAATTTGCTTTTCATATTCATTAGTTTTATTAATAATTGCACACGACACACAAAATGACGTTGATTTTTGGTGCAAAATTTGCTGTGTGCCACGTCCATGTAAGTAAGTACCCATTGTGAATTAAAAATGAATGCTTGTTATGCAGGCCAAATCAACCCTGCGCTTCTCTGAACAACTAATAAGGTTTTGTTACTCGTTAAGAATATTTTTATCCCTGAACGCCGAAAGTTTAGATTACGTACAAGTAGTTATTATTACTTAACAGTCTAGTCGCGATCGTATTTTTATTTGTAAAAGTACCGCAAGCGCTGCAGCTAGTGCTTGTTTGAAACAACTTTCCCAAATTTTGGAATAATATCGATGAGGCTACAACACGGTAAGCACTGTTATTTATATACGATCGTTACTTATGAGAAAGTTGAAATTAAATATAAGCATTTGAATAACGTTTGCTCAATTTTAGGAAACTAACTGAACGAAAGCTCATTTTTGTAACTACATGAAAGTAATCTTTAATTCACAAAAAGTAGAAAATCAGTAAGTCTTTTTGTTTTTATATCTAAATTTTTACCAAAGTTTGAATTCAACCGTTTTTATAAATAAGCACATTGTGTAAAGTAAACTGACCTTACAGCATAATGTGGCATATGCATGACGAGATTACTTGAATACAACACAGAATTAATCAAATGTTAACGATACAAAGTGCTTTTGTTGGAATAAATTTCTTAGCGTGTCCATCCTCTTTACATGTGTAGAATTTTTGTAACTTTTTGTAGTTTGATTAGGAACATATTAAGCAAGAAGTAATCTTGTCATGGACAACGACATTCAACTTATCACGGATTTTTGTCCCAGTGTCATCGAGGTCAAAGGTGCTGAAAAGTCCTTCATTAATTCCACTAGCAAAAAAACCATAAAGGTTTTCTCCAATTTAAACGTGACTGTGCCGACTGGCAAAATGTAAGTAATGTTTGTTATTAAATTGTTAACATTTTTAAATGTGAGATTAATGTTTTTGTGATGCGCCCTGCAGCTATAGCCTTTTGGGACCCAGTGGTTGTGGCAAAACCACACTGTTGAAATGCATCGTTGGACGGGAGAAGCTGGACCGGGGTCACATGCTCATCTTCGGAACACCATCCGGGTCCAAAGAGTGCCGGGTTCCAGGAAGGGACGTCGGGTATATGCCACAGGTAAGGAGTTATAATTATAATTGCCATTAAATAGGGCCTTCTGTGGCCCCTACAAATTCCTGGGCACGTCATCTTAGTAGGTGTTCTGCGTACCGTCACTCACGTTGACTGTTTAAATGCATCCTGTGTAAATGAATAATCTCTCTAAAAGCATAACATGTTCCGGTCCCGTGTATAAACGAACCCATCTAAAAGCATGTTTTTCACAAGTCCCAAAGTATGCTTTTAGACAGGTTCTACTGCATAACCAATAAATATTTTATCAACATTTAGCCAATGTTGATAATGCTTAATATATGCATCTTATAAAGTTATCTGAATTGATTTTAACATTCCTTTGAAACACTGTGAATAATATGCTTTTAGACAGGTTCGTTTAAATGCGAACGGGTCCCAAGTCGGGGCCGGACCATTTTATGCTTTTAGAGAGGTTTTTCATTTACACAGGATGCATTTAGACAGGTTCTACTGTATTACTATAATTATAGTACAGTTGAACCTGTCTAAATGCATACTTGTAAACGGTAAAAAATATGCTTTTAGACAGGTTCCACTGTAGGTCATTTTTAGTAAAAGGTGTGCACATTTAATCTAGTTATGGAAGGAACTTGGAAATATATATTTATCTACAAGTCATTTATTTATTATATTTGTTCTAAACATTTGTTAACTAATACTGTTTATACGTCTAATATTAATGTTTTGTTAACAGGAAACATGCATTTTCGACACTATGACAATTGCTGAGTGTTTCAAGTATTATGGCATCATCCTAGGCTTATCTAATGATAAAATTAAAGCAAGGATGGAAATGTATGTAAACATTCTTAAACTCCCGTCTGTTGATACAGTTACAGTCAATCTAAGGTTTGAATTGTTGATATTTAATGAAATGTTTGGTTAGTTGAATTGACAATATCTTAATCAGTTGTTTTCGTTTTTATTTCGCACTAGTGGGGGACAAGGACGTCGAGTTTCATTAGCCATCGCCCTCTTCCACCATCCCAAATTGGTGGTACTTGATGAGCCCACAGTTGGAATTGATCCAATCATCAAATCTTAGTATGCAATTTTTATACATTTAACGTAGTATTTTGAAATTCTTAAAAAAAAATTTTAACTAAACAATTTTATTAACTTTTAGTGTGTGGAAACATTTGCTCGACTTGTCCAACACAAAAAACATCAGTATTATTCTTACAACACATTACATCGAAGAGGCTCGCCAGTCCCACGTGGTAATTGACTGATTTTCATTTATCAGTGTCTTAGTCACGAAATGGATTTCGTCCATGTTGAAAACGGATTTGCATAAAATCAGTTGAAATATGCATGTGAGCATGAGCTTTGTAGTTTTGAAACTCATAGAGCACATGCATATTTGGTCAATTCAATCCAATTCGGTTTTTAATCGGATGAAATCCATTCCATGACTTGGGTGTACCGCTTTAACACACCCTATTGGCGTATTGAGAAAATTCCATGAATAATATGCAAACGTCATGAGAGGTTGCGGAACCAGATTTAGAACTAAACTTGAGCTCTAGTTTGAATATTAAGTAAGAGATTACATTTTCATTTTTTTCAGGTGGGCCTGATAAATTACGGGGAAATGGCGGTGGAAGATTCACCTGAAAAATTGATCTCCAGATTCAACTGTCTATCGTTGGAAGATGTCTGTCTGCGGATATGTTACCAAGAAAACAGTGAAATAAGTATCGACATATCCAAAAATTGTAATGAAAACACTGGAAAAATTGCTTGTGCTGAAGAAATGTGTATATTTGACAAATCTGAAATACGCAAGGCTAGAGAGAGTAACCGGCAGGTGGCACAACGATCATCGACTTTCAGTTACAGGGATTTTACCATCAGGTGGCGACCACTCCAAGCTATCTTAATGAAACATATCCTGTTTTTAATCAGATTTCCAGGGTAAGTAACACAATTTGAATTACTAAATATTTGAAAAACAGAAGAAAGTTATGCATTTTGAGGTTAACATAAATGTTTTTTTTTATATCCAGAGGCTTGATATTCCTTCTTTTTTTACCTTTCTACGCCACAATGATTTTAATATTAGCCTTCAATGGAGATATGAAAGATATTAACATTATTGTGGTGAACGAAGATCTGGGAGAACTGGGACCGCGATATTTAAGATATTTGGATCAAAAGACACTGCTGCAGGTGAATCTTGCTAAGATTTCTTTGTTAAACTGTTTTAAATTAATCATGGTAAAATCTTCAAAAAATCATAAAAATCTTAAAATTAAAATATTCACTATTACTAAATAACCCACTGATAAGGCCAACTTAATTCATTTTAGAGCCACAATTTTGAGAATTTTACTAATGAAATTATTGTATCTGAAATGAATGTTATTAATTGTATTAAAAAAATTCTATCTAAAGAACTAAATGAAATAATTGCAATTTTCGGTTTTTCTCTGGGTTTAAAAGTTGAGAATTTAGAAGAAATGATCACTTAATTTTTCAGACTAATTACTCGAGTTTACAAGACGCAAAACTGGCCTTAAACGATGGAAAGGCATATGGAGTACTTCACATAGGGCAAAACTTTTCAGAAATGTTACTTAAAAGGTAATAATGGAAATGTATTACTTTTTGTTGCGCTTATATTGTTAACATTTTTAAAATTTGCTTAATCTTTGTTTTATGCATGTATTTTAAGAATAGATATAGGGGCGTTGGCAAGCAATGAGTTGTTAGCAAAGAGCAAACTTAATATATCGGTCATTGACATAAGTAAGCAGTGTTTGTATTTACAAATGGCATATTTGTTGCATTGGTTTTTTTTTACGGATCTTAAACTTTGTGTTGTCTTTTCCAGATTTTCAAATTAAGATGTTGATCACAATGCATCTTTATTCATCATTAGAGAAACTAGTTGAGACCATCACAAACACCTCACAATTGAAACCACCGTTTATGGTAAGCATTAAGTAATTCACTTCAATTTTTAACTCGGTACCCTAAAGTCAGCATATTTTACTTTTACTTCACAGTTTAATTCTGAAGTATATAATTTCCTAGAGAAACCATCTATGAAATCTTATACAATTCCCAACGCATTAGTGTAAGTATGTCCGGGTAAAAATTCCTTTTTGATCTATATGGTTTAAATTTGAGTGATTTCATTTTTTTTAACGCCCAAACTACACCAATTTTTAGGACTATGTATAACTGCGCTGCTTCTGCAACTGCCTTGCTACTTTTTGTGGAAATTAATAAGGGGTATATGGAAAGAAGTTTTGTTGCAGGTATGACCTCATTTTACAGATTTCTTTTACAAAACATACTGTATGTTTGTGATGTTAATAGCTGACAATATGCGACATCCCATAGTCGCCCTACAGAACTATAGACTGTGTTACTGCGATGCAATGAAACCTGACTACATTGAACACTTGTTGTTTCAATTAAAAGTGTTCATCGTTTTTTAACTCTTGGTATTGGATGCCCAGATTTCCAATGCGCAAGTTTCCCTGTATGTATAAGTTGGGAGTTTTACCTAGTATGATCTTGTATATGTATGCGAGCATGTACACAAAATTGCGTTTTTACCATAGAAAAACTTGCTTTATTACTTTAGAAAAATTGCGTTTTAGCCTTAGAAAAATCTATTAGACAATCGCATTTTAATGCAAAAGGGCAATTTCTTTTTTATACTTAGCCGGTTTGGGTTAAAATTTTTACAATTCCTTGTATTTCGGGAATAGAGTGTGGAATCTATCCCCATAATCCCCTCCATATATATACGGCCTTGATGAGAGTTTTCATTATCACTCAAATTCTATAGACCGTGTGACACCAATACTACCTTGGTTTTCCATAGTTGTTTCCAGACAAATGCATAGACAGTTCCTCTAAAAATCTTCCGCGACCTTGTTCCTTCCTCTCCTTGAATCTTAAAAACAACCAAAATGTTTTCACTTTTTCTGCCTCTCTAGGAACATCTATTGCGGAACATATTCTTGGGCTACTTCTCATTCAATTCATGATAGCAGGTGTTCAGTCTCTCCTAGTACTAGCCATACTTTTAATAGTTTTAGAAAGCATGTCTGCAGTAACTTGGATATTCGTTTTTTTGCTGATTCTTGTTTCGGGATGGAGCGGAACATCACTCGGTGAGTCATTTCTACATGTAATGTATTGCTTAAATTTGTGAGATTTTGACACCTGTCTGTTTTCTGATTAGGTATGTTCAATGTATTGGCTTTCCCCAACACTAACCAGCTTGCAATGGTTACCGCCACAAACGTAATGATTTCCGGTGCATTCTCAGGTAGATACCTCCATTTTTTCATTAACTTTCGGTCATTAAATACAGGGGTGATTACTGAACTTCAAAGTAGCGTTCACTAGTTTGTGCGTCAATCTGTTTTTCAAGTCTTCTGTCTCCATTCTTGAACTTTTGCAATGTACTGCAAACTTTGCTCTGAATTATTCGTTTTGCATTTTTCAGGTTGTTTTTGGCCTCTTGAAGCCATGCCTGCCTACTTTAAGTATTTATGTTATATCGGCCCATATGCGTATCCTGTTAAGGCAGCTAATGTTATACTTCGCAATACTGGGTTTTATGGTGAAGTACTAATAGGTTTCGTGGTACTTTTCATCTGGTATTTACTAGGCATATTAGCTTCACTCCCATTTCTACGCTTGCTTAAGTGAAGTGTGGAAGATATTATTGTTGAATAAAACATAAGCATTTTAAACATACATATGCTTTAAATATTCAATTTGTGCCCCTTGATTTACCACACTTATTTCTCAACGGGCAATCACTTGAAGCTTCGAAGCTATGATTGGTTGCGCTACTACATGTATCGAGGGGCAATGTGGAAGCACTGGTTAATACAAATCAGGGCCTGTGAAGCATTTAATATTATTTCAAATACACAATGCGACACGAATCCGATAAGACTACAGCCATAACAAAAAATCGGGTGAACCTTTTTGCAAAAGTCTTTCTGTTTATTCAAAGTACACCCCTCCTGAGTCTACACATTTTTTTGCAGCCAGTCAGGAAGGTCTCAAATGATTTTTTCAATGCATTGTTCGGTATTGCCCGCAAAAGCTTGCGTCGCCGTAGTTTGAATGGTTGGAATGTCATCAAAATAACATTCTTTTAGTGTTGTTTTTAACTTTAGGAAAAGAAAAAAGTCACATGGAGCCAGATCTGGCGAATAAGGAGGGTGGTTGATCACACAGGCTTTGTGTTTGGCCAAAAATTGGCACACAACTAGTGCCGTGTGGCTAGGTGCATTATCATTCAGCAGTGACCATTCTTCTAGGTCCCGATATTCTGGTCAAACATGACGAATTATGGCAATCCAACGCTTCATGACACCAAGGTAGAACTGTGCATTGACTGTTTGAGCAGTTGGTACAAACTCATGATGCATGATCCCCTTGCTATCGTAGAAAACGATGGACATTGTCTGGATTCGTGATGACACTCGCCATAACTTTTTGGCTTGAGGGAAGTGTGGCGACTTCCATTCAGCACTCTGGCGCTTAGTTTCTTGGTCATCTAAGTCATAACCGACACATTTTATGCTTTTAGAGAGGTTATTAATTTACACAGTATGCATTTTAACAGGTTCTACTGTAGTTACTAGGTACATAAAATTAAATTTATTCAGTGTTAATTTGTTCCTAAAACTTCATTTATACAATCTTTGATAACGTAATTAGTGGGACGTCCCACTGTATTTTAAGCCAGGGATGCCCAACATTTCTTTTGCTGCTGGGTCGCATGTCATCCACCAAAAGTTCTCAATTTTAGTGTTTGAAGATCGATCTTAAACACAAAATGACTTTTGAACGCTTACGAATTTCACCTGAAATGTCTTCCTAAACCCCATGTTATAGTTTGTTGTGCGTCACATATCTATGATAACAGTTCTGAAATTTGAACGAATTTCAAAGTTAAATTTGCTTTTCATATTCATTAGTTTTATTAATAATTGCACACGACACACAAAATGACTCTGATTTTTGTTGAAAATTTACTGTCTGCCACGTCCTTGAAAGTAAGTACCCATCTCGAATTAAAAATGAATGCTTGTAATGCATGCCAAATGAACCCTGCGCTTCTCTGAACAACTGATAAGGTTTTGTTATTCATTAAAAATCTTTTTCTCCTTGACTGCCAGAAGTTTAGATTACAAGTGGTGATTATTACATAACAGTCTAGTCGGGATCGTATTTTTACTTATAGAAGTACCGCAAACGCTGCAGCTAGTGCTTGTTTGAAACAACTTTCCCAAGTTTTGGAATAATATCGACGAGGCTACAACTCGGTAAGCACTGTTATTTATATACGATCGTTACTTATGAGAAAGTTGAAATAAAATATAAACATTTGAATAACGTTTGCTCAATCTTAGGAAACTAACTGAAAGAAAGCTTGTTTTTGTAACTACGTGAATCTTTAATTCACAAAAAGTAGAAAAGTGGTAAGACTTTAAAGTTTATTATCTAAGTAGATTTTTACGAAAGTTTGAATTCAACCGATTTTATAAATATGCACATTACGTAAACGCGAATACATAGATACAACACAGAATTAATCAAATGTTAACGATACAAAGTGTTTTTTGTTGCAATAAATTTCTTAGCGTGTCCATCCTCTGTACCTGTGTTGATTTGTTGTAATTTTTGTAGATTGATTAGGGAAATATTAAGCAAGAAGTGATCTTGTCATGGACAACGACATTCAACTTATCACCGATTCTTGTCCTAGTGTCATCGAGGTCAAAGGTGCTGAAAAGTCCTTCATTAATTCCACTAGCAAAAAAACCATAAAGGTTTTCTCCAATTTAAACGTGACTGTGCCGACTGGCAAAATGTAAGTAATGTTTGTTATTAAATTGTTAACATTTTTAAATGTGAGATTAATGTTTTTGTGATGCGCCCTGCAGCTATAGCCTTTTGGGACCCAGTGGTTGTGGCAAAACCACACTGTTGAAATGCATCGTTGGACGGGAGAAGCTGGACCGGGGTCACATGCTCATCTTCGGAACACCATCCGGGTCCAAAGAGTGCCGGGTTCCAGGAAGGGACGTCGGGTATATGCCACAGGTAAGGAAATCTAATTATAACAAATAATATTGCTTTCTGGGGCTACTACATTTATCAACATTTAGTCAATGTTTGTTAATATGCCGGTAAAAAATACAAATGCTTTTAGACAGGTTCGTTTATATACGAACGGGTCCCAAGTCGGGACCAGACCATGTTATGCTTTTGGAGAGGTTATTCATTTACACAAGATGCATTTAGACAGGTTCTACTGTATAACTG
Source organism: Julus scandinavius (assembly GCA_034696685.1). NCBI lineage: Eukaryota > Metazoa > Arthropoda > Diplopoda > Julida > Julidae > Julus > Julus scandinavius. Next base: position 12,141 of record JAQGAE010000894.1, on the reverse strand, counting down.
TAATTATAGTACAGTAGAACCTGTCTAAATGCATACGCTTGGGACCAGTGAAAAATATGCTTTCAGACAAGTTCGTTTATATAGGAACAGGGTCCCAAGTCGGGAACTGACCATTTTATGCTTTTAGGAAGGTTATTAATTTACAGAGGATGCATTTAGACAAGTTCAACTGTAGGTTAAGACCATTAGCTATTCCACTTTCTGAAACACACGTGTAGGATGATAATTCAGTCATTTTCGTAAAAGATATTCTAGTTATGGAAGGAACTTGTAAATAATATATTTATCTACAAGTCATTTATTTATTATTTGTTAACAGGAAACATGCATTTTCGACACTATGACAATTGCTGAGTGTTTCAAGTATTATGGCATCATCCTAGGCTTATCTAATGATAAAATTAAAGCAAGGATGGAAATGTATGTAAACATTCTTAAACTCCCGTCTGTTGATACAGTTACAGTCAATCTAAGGTTTGAATTGTTGATATTTAATGAAATGTTTGGTTAGTTGAATTGACAATATCTTAATCAGTTGTTTTCGTTTTTATTTCGCACTAGTGGGGGACAAGGACGTCGAGTTTCATTAGCCATCGCCCTCTTCCACCATCCCAAATTGGTGGTACTTGATGAACCCACTGTTGGAATTGATCCAATCATCAAATCTTAGTATGCTATTTTCATACATCATTCTTAAATTTGATGTTATAGAATTGTCTTTCAAGTTTTCATTGTTGTCACGTTGGCGATGTAAAAACTTTGATTGTTCGGAATAATCTCGATTAATATAGTCAACTTGTATGTAACATTCTTTTAACAGAAAGAATTATGTAAACTTTTAGTGTGTGGAAACATTTGCTCGACTTGTCCAACACAAAAAACATCAGTATTATTCTTACAACACATTACATTGAAGAGGCTCGTCAGTCCCACGTGGTAATGGAATGATTTTCATTTAATTGTCTTAGTCACGGAATGGATTTTATCCGTGTTGAAAACAGATTTGCATAAAATCAGTTGAAATATGCATGTGAGCATGAGTTTTGTTCATGATCTTTTTAGTATTGAAACTCATAGAGCTCATGAACATTTGGTCATTTAAATCCAAATCGGTTTTTTATCGGATGGAATCAATTCCGTGACATTAGCATATCGGTTTAACACACCCTGTTGGCGTATTGTGAAAATTCCATGACTAATATGTATACGTCATGAGAGGGGAACTAAACTTGAGCTCTAGTTTGAATCTAAAGTAAGTGATTAAATTTTTCTCTGTTTTCAGGTTGGCCTGATAAATAACGGGAAAATGGCGGTGGAAGATTCACCTGAAAAATTGATTTCCAGATTCAACTGTCTATCGTTGGAAGATGTCTGTCTGCGGATATGTTACCAAGAAAACAGTGAAATAAGTATCGACAAATCCAATAATTGTAACGAAAACACTGGAGAAATTGCTTGTGCTGAAGAAATCTGTATATTTGACAAATCTGAAATATGCAAGGCTACAAAGAGTAACCGGCAGGTGGAACAACGATCATCGACTTTCAGTTCAAGGGATTTTACCATCAGGTGGCGACCACTCCAAGCTATTTTAATGAAACATATCCTGTTTTTAATCAGATTTCCAGGGTAAGTAATACAATTGGAATTAAATATTTGAAAAACACAAGAAAGTTATGCATTATGAAGATTAACATAAATGGGTTTTTTTATATCCAGAGGCTTGATATTCCTTCTTTTCTTACCTTTCTTCGCCACAATGATTTTAATATTAGCCTTGAATGGAGATATGAAAGATATAAACATTATTGTGGTGAACGAAGATCTGGGAGAACTGGGACCGCAATATTTAAGATATTTGGATCAAAAGACACTGCTGCAGGTGAGTCTTGCAAAGATTTCTTTGTTGAACTCTTTTAAATTAATCATGGTAAAATCTTCAAAAAATCAAAAAAATCTTAAAATTAAAATTATCACTATTGCTAAAAAAAACCACTGTTAAGGCCAAATTAATACATTTCAGAGCCACAATTTTGAGATATTTACTAATGACATTATTGTATCTGAAATATATGCTATTAAACTTATTACAAAAATAATAGCTAAAGAATTTAATGAAATAATTGGAATTTTTGGAATTTCTCTGGGTTTAAAAGTTGAGAAATTAGTAGAAACGATCACTTAATTTTTTCAGACTAATTACTCGAGTTTACAAGACGCAAAACTGGCCTTAAACGATGGAAAGGCATATGGAGTACTTCACATAGGGCAAAACTTTTCAGAAATGTTACTTAAAAGGTAATAATGGAAATGTATTACTTTTTGTTGCGCTTATATTGTTAACATTTTTAAAATTTGCTTAATCTTTGTTTTATGCATGTATTTTAAGGATATATATAGGGGCGTTGGCAAGCAATGAGTTGTTAACAAAGAGCAAACTTAATATATCGGTCATAGACATAAGTAAGCAGTGTTTGTATTTACAATGGCATATTTGTTGCTTTGGTTTTTTTACGGATCTTGAACTGTATGTTGTCTTTTCCAGATTTTCATATTAAGATGTTGATCACAATGCAGCTTTATTCATCATTAGAGAAACTAGTTGAGACCATCACAAACACCTCACAATTGAAACCACCGTTTATGGTAAGCATTAAGTAATTCAATTCAATTTTTAACTCGGTACCCTAAAGTCAGCATATTTTACTTTTACTTTACAGTTTAATTCTGAAGTATATAATTTCCTAGAGAAACCATCTATGAAATCTTTAACAATTCCCAACGCATTAGTGTAAGTATGTCCGCGTAAGAAAATTCCTCTTTGATCCATATTCGATCTCCAGGTCTAAATTTGAGTGATTAGATTTTTTTAACGCCCAAACTCCACCAATTTTTAGGACTATATATAACTGCGCTGCTTCTGCAACTGCCTTGCTACTTTTTGTGGAAATTAATAAGGGGTATATGGAAAGAAGTTTTGTTGCAGGTATGACCTCATTTTACAGATTTCTTTTACAAAACATACTGTATGTTTGTGATGTTAATAGCTGACAATATGCGACATGTTACTGCGATGCAATGAAACCTGACTACATTGAACACTTGTTGTTTCAATTAAAAGTGTTCATCGTTTTTTAAGTCTTGTTATTGGATGCCCAGATTTCCAATGCGCAAGTATCCCTGTATGTATAAGTTTTTAGTTTTACCAAGTAGAATCTTGTACGTATATGCGAGCATGTACACAAAGTTACGTTTTTACTAAAGAAAATTTGCTTTTTACCTTAAAAAAATCGCGTTTTTGCCTTAGAAAAATCCATTAGACAATCGCATTTTAATGCAAATTTGCAATTTCCCTTTTATGCTTTGCCGATTCGGGTGGAAATTTTTACAATTTCTTGTATTTCGGAAAAAAGGGTGGGGTATGTATCCCCATGATCCCCTCCATATATATACGGCCTTGATGAGTTTTCCTTATGACTCCAATTCTATAGACCGTGTGACACCAATACTACCTTAGTTTTCCATAGTTGTTTCCAGACAAATGCAGAGACAGTTCCTCTTACAAATCGGCCGCGACCTTGTTCCTTCTTCTCCTTGAATCTTAAAAATTACCACAAAAAAAAAAACAAGAAAAAAAATGCTTTCACTTTTTCTGCCTCTCTAGGAACATCTATTGCGGAACATATTCTTGGACTAATGCTCATTCAATTCATGATAGTAGGTGTTCAGTCTCTCCTAGTATTAGCCATATTTTTTATAGTTTTTGAAGGCATTTCTGCAGTAACTTCGATATTCACATTTTTGCTGATTCTTGTTTCGGGATGGAGTGGAACATCACTCGGTGAGTCATTTCTGCATGTAATGTATTGCCTAAATTTGTGAGATTTTGACACCTGTCTGTTTTCTGATTAGGTATGTTCAATGTATTGGCTTTCCCCAACACTAACCAGCTTGCAATGGTTATCGCCACAAACGTTATCATTTCTGCTGCCTTGTCAGGTAGATACCCCCATTTTTTCATTAACTTTCGTTCATTAAATACAGGGGTGATTACTGAAATTCAAAGTAGCCATCACTAGTTTGTGCGTCAATCTGTTTTTCAAGTCTTCAGTCTTCATTCTTGAACTTTTGCAATGTACTGCAAACTTTGCTCTGAATTATTCGTTTTGCATTTTGCAGGTTGTTATTGGCCTCTTGAAGCTATGCCTGCCTACTTTAAGTATTTTTCTTATATCGCCCCATATGCGTATCCTGTTAAGGCCGTTAATGTTATACTTAGCAATAGTTGGTTTTATAATCAAGTACTAATAGGTTTCGTGGTACTTTTCGTCTGGTATTTACTAGGCATATTAGCTTCACTCCCATTTCTACGCTTGCTTAAGTGAAGTGTGGAAGATATTATTGTTGAATAAAATATAAGCATTTTAAACATACATATGCTTTAAATATTCAATTTGTGCTCCTTGATTTACCACACTTATTTCTCAACGGGCAATCACTTGAAGCTTCGAAGCTATGCTTGGTTGCGCTACTATATGTATTGAGGGGCAATGTGAGGGGCCTCGTTACCATTTGAAAATATCATTCATACTGAGTTTAGCATCTTAATTTAATTAATATTTTCTGACAATGTATTGTAAAAAAGTAGTAGTAATGTAGGTTTTTCTGGGTATATTTTATTTTCGGTTTCTGTAAGTGCTCATTAATCGTTCTTAATTATTACACTAAATTTATTTTGTCCAGCTAGATTCGATTAATCGACTGGTCGGCCATGATTTGAAAATCATGGATTCAGTATTGATCGCTACGCTTAAAGAATTAAACGAAGATTAACTAGTTGTATAGACGTGTAGGCGCCCAGAAATACATTTTGCGTCTTGCCCTACAAGTCATAGGTATGCTACTGACACCGCGTATCTCAACCTGATGGGAAGTCGACTCGTTGAAATGCTTCCCATTATTTATTTGTACTTTAAATTTGTTTTTCATTGCAGCCCTTCGATAGTTATTTTATATTTGCTGTTTGTGCACTGCTCTGCGAGGGAAGTATTTCTAGGAGTAAATTCAATTTTTCATTACTAATGTCGAGAAGTGTGGAATTTATCATGTTATTCGTTTTAGATTGACTACTACGTGGGTAATTCTACTCGATGGGAAATGTGACCAGATTTCAAGTCTTGAAATTCTAACCATGGCAGTGTTGCCGATCACGAACTGACGTCACAGAAATGCATATGGCGAACAACATGCGGTTGGACGAGGCCTGTAGTTAACGTACATATTCGCAAACTATTCGATGTAGTTTTGTTTTAAAAGCTTTTTAACATTTATATTCGATCCATCTAGGTGAGTGCCACTATGTTTTTGTTGTTCTTTCTTTTTAAAATAGTTTTCTCTTATATAAATTGAAGTGAGACGGAGTGACATTGCAAATCTGGGTTTCGTAATCCAAATTTAAATTCCACGCATGTGTTAGAAGTGTTTTTAATACGTGGCTCATGGCAACTTTTGCTGAAAACTTGAAACTGACTAAGTTGTGCCATGTAGTGAGGATTATATTTGATACAGCACTTTAAGGTAAATTTCAGTTGACCAAATGGACGAAGCAGTGACGTACTGGCTAGGGTCTCTGCTTTTCTGATAGAAAGGGGGCCCCTGATGAAGTACACCCCCTTAAATGTTATAATATTAAATGCCCCCTTTGTATTTTGGCAACCAATATTTTTCGACTCAGTCTGCCATTGGCTGGCGAAGTTAAGAATAACGTAATATGTCCCTAATCTTTCCAATGGACTTCATTGGACTCCATGGACTCCAAACATCCTGTCACCATATGTATGTGTGATATATATGTAGGTCCATCCGTCATTCTTTCTGGTTGCATATAAGTGCACTTTTGAGGGGCGTATTAAAGGCCATCAACCAAAGTTACGTGTTAGTCTTAGGATAGAAGTGATAGAATTTACTGTATGCGCTGAATTTAGAGAGATGGCCACATTTTCCTCCATTAGTAAATATGAATATTTGTTAATATTGGCTGCAGAATTGCTTGGGTGCAGCACATTATTGTACTATAAACTATTAATTTTTATTTTTTTAGTTGTTACTGAAATGGGAGACCTTCAAAACAATCCATTTTCATCACTCTTCCCAACACTTGAACAAGCAGTTGAATTTAAATCAGATAGTTCAAAGAACGCCTCCGATTCTCTACATCAGCATTTGCCACACTCCAAAGAGGAGGAATCATTTAAATGCATCCATTTCGACTGCGAACGAGATATTGTTAATACTGTTCACTCTGCGACATCCATTTTACAAGATACTTCGAGTATCCCTTCAACAAAAGATGCAGAATTGACTGCAAAGGACGATTTTGTAATTAATCGCATAATTGAGGACATTTTTCTTATAACGTTGGATGGACGTAAGTATTGGCATTTGTTGCTATGTTAATTATGCTCAGCTGTTGTAGACTAAAGGCATTTACAAAATTAATGCTGTATTTGATTTCTTTAATTTTATCAAATTTTGAAGACAATTTGCAGAATTTCCAGCAAAATACTAAAAAAACATTTCCAAGCACTTTTGAAATGCAAGTTTGGACTTACAGCTGGTCAAGATGAATACTTTAGTGAATAGTTTAGATGGTGGTTAGCTTAAATTTAATGATAGAAATAGTTTTCTGATCTGATTACTTAATAGAGAGATTTAGCAGAAAAATCACCGTTGACTTCATTTTTTCGAAATACACATGTGATTCTGGGTAACGGTGAACAAAACCGTATTTTTTTGGAATTGCACTTGTATCTGAAAAAATGCGAATATTTTACATAGAACGTTTTCACCGGTTGAACAAATTTAACGTGATTTAGATGATCTGCCCATGATGGATGGGAACTTTAACATGGCACAGAGCATTACCGTCAAATTGCATGCTAAACGTTAATTGAACGCCGAATTTGACCTTTCAACATAGCATGCGAACATGAGGTCAATATTAACGGTAAGTGAAAAGTACGTTTCTTGCTAAAGCTCTCTATTTTCTTTGTTACAGGCGGAGAAAGAGAAACGTCTGCACATCTCGTGTATTTAGAAGACCTCCACTCGGTGGTTGGTACCCAAACTTGGTTTGCTTTAAAATGTTTGGAACAAGCTGTATTTGAAAGGCTAATGTTGCCAGAGCCAAAACAGTGCCTAGTTCAAAATCGTGCAAGAAAAGCAAATGACGAGAAGGGTACAGTTGCCGCAGAAGCTAGAGTTATGGTTTACTTGTATCAGTGCTTCAGCAGATGGAAAAATGTAAAAGACAAGTACAAAGTAAGTCATTTTACTTACTAAAAGCCACTGTAATATAGAACATGTATTCTATAATTTGGGGCCATTTTATTCCAAATGGTGCCACCTTATAAATGCTAATGCAGGTTATCCAGTTGTTGATCATTTATAATTTTGTTATTAAATAGGATTCTCATCAAGATGTCCTTCAAGTCTGTCGATCAGTTATTGCGCAGAATGGCCAAACTGCACTTTCACATTCAGAAATTCTACCAGATACAGAAGCTCATAAAGAATTGTTGGAGTTGCTGATTGAGAATAGTATGTACACTATTTTGAATACATTTGTATTTAATGGGAGCGTAGGTCGGTTGGTTAAGGTAGAGGCCTGATTATAATAGTCCAGCCAGACTTTAAAAAAAAAAAAAAAAATACGGTAAAAAACTATACGATAGTTATTTGCTATTAACTAATAATTGGCATATTTGGAAAATTAATCCGTATTTTTTAAATACTTTCTAAAAAATGTGTTCAATGATGTAAATTTCATCTAAAAAATTACCAAAATTTAAATTTGCACTTGCTTGAGGCATGCAAATATATTACAGCAGTTGATGGACTTGGAAGGCTTTATGCAATAGGTCTTAAAAATATAATTAGAATATAACATAAGGGTCCATTAAAAATGGACATCCTCAAGAGGGGGTAGGGGCTCTGCTGGCAAGTGGACACCATGTGGACAGGGGGAGGGATGGGGTTAACCATTATGGAAAATGCAATCATTGGATGGCATTTTTCAGTTTTTCTCGATAGTTTGTTTAATAAGTTTTAAAGGTCAATGCAAAGGGGAATTGGTCACCAGAAGAAATGTGTCCCCAGTCCCAAATCTACTTGAATTTTTAAATCCTCGGAAAAGTCGGGAATTATGCCTAACTGGAATTCCCATTCGAGGTCAGGAAATTTCTGTTAATCAGAAAAATCTCGAAAAATGTTGTGGAATTGGTAGCCAGGCGGGTGCTTGGAAATTTTTAGGATGGGCCTTTGTATGTTCCAAAACTCTACTTTAAAAAAAATTAAGGACGTCTATGAGGGGTGGGGGGTCTGAGCTAAAATGGACACCATGTGGACTTGGGGTAGTGGGTACATTTTTGAAGGAATTTCGTGGACGCCTTTTTTAAATGTCCCCTAAAGCCTTTAATAATATAAACAGGATTACCTCAGCGACCTTTTGTAGTAATACAAAAGAATTATTGTCTAAAGTACAACTGCATTATTTTTTTCTGCATTTACATTTTTTTCTGAAATACCATTTCTCAAGTCCAAAACACTGATGCTTTCTTTTCATAGAGGATGGAGATATGCTGATGCTGTTTTTAAATTTGGTGGTGAAAACTATTGAGGAGGCCAACAATAAAGAGGACGAACCCTCGGTTTTAGAAACGTTTACACCACTGCTGGATAATATTGTTGTAAAAGTGGGTAACCCTTCGCTGGCGGATATCACAACCCTTAATTATATTGGTGTTCTTCATTTCTTTGCATCACGTGCTTCGCTTGCCTTGGTAAGTCGTGCTCATCTTGACTTATAGTTTTCTGGTCCAAGAATTGTAGGAATTATGTAAATCTCCAGTTTTAAGATATTATTCTATTTATTATTACGGAAAGTTGTTGGCTATATTTCCTCCTTCAGTTCTTTTTTTATTAAGATTTAAGCCAACTTTTTAATACATGTGTAGCTTTTATATATTTGTTAACAATCTTATTGGTATGATACGGTTTGCGTACATATTCATTTAACCATTTCTGTTTTCAATTTATGAAAATTGCACATATTTTCAATTCCATTTTAGAATTTAAATGCTAGGTGGCATAGGGGTGAAATCCATATATTTGGGTTCATTTGATTATTTCATTTAATTTGAAATTGTATCTTGTAAACACATCAATTATTACTATAATATGTATATATATATATATATATTTTGTTTTAGGCTTTTATGCAGTACAACACTCCTAAGAGAAAAAACAATGGCAAGGCATTTGAATCGACGCTACTTGGTGCAATCTTAAGCACTTCTTGCATCCCAAAGACTGAGCGCCGCCCGTTTGAGTTTTTCGATAACCCTGGATCCTCCACCCAGATTGAGCAAGAAAGGCTAGAGCAAATTATTTGGAGCGTAAGAAAACTCGTCTAACTTATTAGCTCGTCAACTTTCTATTTTATTACTGTAAAAACTTTTCACACCCAGTACAATGATTTTTACACTTTTTTGTAACAAGTTTTCTTTATTTTAATAGAATCTGAAGAAGATCTCAACTGAAATATATCAGTTATTAAACTCTATGCTGCGTCTTTCTGTAGAAGTTAGACATGCTGTTCTTTCTTGGATCGGTGATTGTCTACACGAAAATAACGGTAGGGGACATAATTTGAGAATTTTACACGAATGAAGTCATTAACCGAAATGGAAAACTCGTCTGTATTTTTAAAATTTTATTTATTTTTTTTCAAATTTTCTTAGGAAAAGCCAAACTTTGGCATAATCATATGAACATGTTGGCAAATTTCAACTATGTGTCAGATGGGTTTATGCTAAATTTAGGAAGCGTGCTCTTGCATCTTTGTCAACCATTTTCGATTCCAAAATCGGCTAAACTAACCCGTATTGATCCTGCGTACTGTGCTGTAAAACAAGTTGAAAGTAATATCTCTGCTATGGATGGAATTCACATGAAAAGTATGTAAAACACCATTTTGAAAGTTATTTCTCCCAACCATTATTTGCCCAACTTTCCTTAGCACTGGCAACATTATAAGTGAATCTAATAAAAGAAATTTAATACATATATTGTAGATATGTCAGAGGAGACTTGTCTCATTCCTGCCAGTCCTGATGCGGAAATGCCCCAAATGCCCTCTTCAGTCAGTTTTACAACAGAATGTTTCTATATGACTCATCGGAGCTTGCAGTTGGGTTTTCATGCGCTGCATGAACGTCTTGCTAAAATAATTAACGAGCTGAGGCGATTGCAAAGGTATGTCAGGGGCACAAATATTCCAAATTAATGGCAATTTTGTCGATTTGAGTCATTTCTTGTTTGTATGTTAACATGATCGTTGTTGTCCACTTCACAAGCATATGACTACAATTTTTCACAAATATAAAACGAAGTAAATTTAAAACAAAAGTTTGTTTCTTATAATGATGTGTAATTCAAGTGAAGTTGTAATCGATATATGTGTTTTTGGAAGCGTTACGTCTAACAATGTTGTTACATATATACGTGTTCTGAAACCTTTGTAGGATGTACATGGACGCTTCTCAAGGTGGTGCAGCAGCCGAAGTCACGAGAGATTTAAAAAGTGAAATTGAACGCAGTAAGCGAACTTGTATTGTTAATAATTTGCATAGGCAATGTGATTTTTACATTCTTAATTGAACTTTAACGACATGCGATTTATTTTCATCTTATGCAGTTACTACGCTTTATTTAAGCACCAAGGCGCATATGATGCAACCTGAGACATTGGACATGATGCTTAGGTTCTACCTTGCAACTTCTACATGGATAGTTAACGTGGCCATTAGTGACGATCATTCCGTGTTCCGCGAAATAAGCTTTCCACTAACTCAAAAAATACCTTCGTGCCTTAGCTGCTTGCCCGAATTCATTATCGACAATGTAGCGGACTTTGCTTCTTTCTTGCGCCGGTTCAATCCACGAATATTTGAGGTTTGCATTTTTATATCAAACTTAAACAAATGCAAAGTTGTGACTGTGCAGTAAAAAATGATGATTTTTTACTGCACAGTCATAACTTAAATGAAGCCCATTCACATACATCGGGTGCGTTTCGGTTTAGTCACTATTCAAGTGTCAGTCTCATCTGTAACAAATCAGTGGTTTGTTTCCCCCCAAATATCGTTGTTGGCAATATGGAATATGGCTGAACGGTTCGGGACTTTTGTATTAAATTGTGAATGTCGTTGTGTTAATTTGTTTCATTTTGCTTTGTGATATTCAGACTGCTGGAGATGGACTGGAGCATTTTATGACCCTCATCCTGGTTTTTATGGGGAGTTCCGAGAGAATGAATAATCCCCATCTCCGTGCCAAACTTGCCGAAGCGCTCGATGGGCTGATGCCACACAGAGATGAGAATAATCCTCAAATGGGCCCAATAAGCATGTAAGCAGTCTTGGTATTAAACACCACATTTCTTTCGTTTCTAACATTTAAAAAAAAATAATAAAAGCATTAACATGTTCCTGTATCGGTTCCAAGGTTTTACAGAGAGCAGCTTTTCCAGACACATCCTCACATTAATCAGCTTGCAACTATGCTGCTACGCGTATTTGTCAGCATTGAGATGACCGGCCAGAGTGTTGCGTTTGAACAAAAATTTAACTATAGACGTCCCATGTATGAAATTTTGGCGTATATCTTGGAACTGTCAGTTCACCGAAAAGCTATCAGGGTAAGACCATTGCTGAATAAGCCAACTTACAAATGAATTTTATTTAAATCCTAAATAACCAGCTTGCTATTATGGTATGCCAGATCTACGAATAGGGTCTAACTTAGCTTGATAATTTTTCGAGAAAATTTCGATTTTATATGTTGGTAAATGCTGCAGTAAATTCACCTAGCCCAATCGTGATTTTATGAAATTGCGATGACAAAATGTTTAACGTATTCCATGGGTTTGCCGACCCTGCTCTAGAGTGTGATAGTCCGTCGTATTTTAAATGCATAAATGTGTCATAGAATAAGAAAAATTCGATTGTTTGTTTGTTTGTTTGGTGATTTTTAACGTTGGCCTATTTCTGCAACACGAGGGCTAAACACCAACGCCAGGGG
>JAQGAE010000893.1:0-28340 GCA_034696685.1 Julus scandinavius | reverse complement strand
ATGACCTTGATGATGACCTTCAAGGGCAATCAGGACATCACCATTGGATAGCGCCAGGGCACATTACTATTCACTCCTATTAGCAGAATTTTGATATCGGCCATCATTTAGATGCAAAAACCATAAGATACAGACTTTTTATTCACCCTGTATAACTAATATGGAACATATTCAGAAATAGGCCCAATATCAGTACATGAATAATACACTAGTATATATATATATATATATATAAAGTATATATAACAAATACCTGAAATTATAATCCATAATCCATAGGTCCCATATTTGTATTGTTCTCATATGTCAATGGATCTGTGAACTCTACATCAATCAGGTGTAAATAAAAAACTAAAAAAATAGAAAAAACACAATCACACTTTGGAGGGAACAAACCCACATACTCTGAGTTCCCAGGTCAATACCGAAACATCTTAACTACCAATAAGTTGTTTGTGAAACAGCATTGAGAAAAGTATAAATTTAAGTTTGTGTGCAACTCAATATATAAACATTATCTTGGTCACGGTTGTGAACATGATTGTGATATGCAAAATTTTTCCTAAATTTGTTGTGGCACACTAAAATATGCATAGTTTGCCCAAATTTGTCGTGGCCACCTAAAATATGCCTAAAATAGTTAAGGCAGACTAAAGCGTATCACCATATTTACATCTTTGTTAACCCTAGCAAATGCTAGGACTACTCCTTGTCCGAATAGGACTAAGTTCGGCCTAAAGCCCGTAATAGAAACCAATTAGGCAATTGCTAATTAGGTCATGGAGCAAAACTTCCCCAACAAGCCCCTAAGCTCGTAAAACAGCAGACCACTAATTCAAGTGGTCCATTTCTGTCACATGTGCCCCTTCCCAAAGGCACCCAAACCAAAGTTAGACAGAGAGGAAATGAAGGATAAGACCTACTTGGAATGTCTAAGATGTAGAGCATGCGCTCCTCTACATGCATATGTGAATTGTCTATCTGTTAAAAACTCTTCGTTCCTTTTTTCAGCGACATTATGCTTGCATAGGACTTACAGTATAAGTCGTATTTAATTCACTCTCCGACACCTACTTCCCTCGTGCTACCTACTACGTACGGCAACAAAGCAGTTCGGCCTTAAGAAAGCCGAACTTTAATATCTTAGACCTTATTCGACGTTCTGTCAAACTTCGGTATTCCATTACGATTCTCAAGCGAAAGTGTACAAACCATATGACTTACAATAAGTAGTCACCTCATAACTGGCGCCCAACAGCGTGGCACGTACCCCACGACCTGAGATTAAAGAAAATTCTCGTGCTCTAAAAAGTACTAAGCTCTAATACCAGTTTGAAGTTAATAGTTCATAACTGGCGCCCAACAGCATAGCCTAACACCCACGACCCGAGATACAATGAAAATCTTGTGCGCTCTGGCAATAAAGCATTAATACCAATTATTCTCAATCAAGTGGATCATAACTGAAGCCCAACATCATGGCCAAACACACACGACCCGAGATACAGAAAAATCTGTTCTCTACTGTTCAAAAGATCATTATACTAGCAAACTAAATAGTTCATAACTAGCATTCAAAAACAATTACAGTTCTTAACTGAAAACCAAAGTGGTGAGAAACATTCACCCGTTAAACTATAACTCCAATAACTGGCGCCAAAACCAGTATTGCTAAGGAAGTAACCACAGTTTAACCGAACAAATGTTCATGAACCAGTACTCTAAGTTAGTACTTAAACAGTAAATAATTTTTGTTCAAATACTAACTAACACCCAATAGTGTCAGTTGTTTCTCAGTGCAACCTAAAGCGAATAAGATGTTTAGACCCCGAGCTTAAAGGGAATGCCTCGTGCTTAAACATGTTTACACAAATAAGAAGTTCTGACCCCGAGTGCCAAAAAGGCACACCTTGCACTCGAACATTTATTTGAAGTGATTATTAATCACAATGCTATTCTGCAAAAGCAAGAGCAGGAATCAACCCAAAGTACGAAAAAGCACTTTTCCTTCAAGAGCCAAACTGGCTCCTGTAGCGACTAACATTCGAACCACTCAGAATTCGAATAAAGAAGCCAGTGAAATGAATAATGAACAGTTAATTTAAGAAACGTGAATTCACGTCAGAGTCAAAGTTTGACTCCCCTTAATGCAACGATAAGCGACCTGACTCCACCAAGTGAAATTGACCAATCTGTCAGTTCCATGCAGACACACACTGGAGATGACATTATCTCTCCACTGGAAGTTCTGCAGATTTTGACCAACGCAGGAATAAATATTCCAACACACCACAATTCCTCGACCGGTCGCTCATGCGATCACAGCCCAAAAGGTCTTGTTCGGACTTATAGTCTGAGAAAAACTCAGCCTACGCAGCACTAATGTCAAGTGTAACTTTATCTACCAAAAGGATAGACAAACTTGAAAAATGTCAGAAGGAGCTAGAGCATGCTCTAGCTGACGCTGTGAGCAAAGCAACTCACAACCTTCCAACCACCGTTCTACAATCTGGGGGTGTCCAAATGTATCAATCATAACTGGCCCTCCTGCAAACCCAATTAGGAACACTGCTCCAGTCACTTCGGCCTTAATCATTCCAAACTCTAGATGTTCAGTGACTCTTGGTCTAGCAAGTGCATCCACTGTTAGTACTGATGATACTACCCTAAATAGGGCAATTCGAAAAAGAATCATCTACAGTGAATATGATTTCAATGAGACCAAGGTAACTTCTGATGTCTTCGCAGCCGTGGAGAAGTTCTCTTAAAAAAGAAACTTTTTCGATAGTTGGTGGAAACATGTTTAGTTCATAATAGACGCCAACAAATTAACCGAAGAGCAAGGATATAATTCCCTCTTCTGGTTAGTAATCGGCGAACCTTGAAGCTTCTGGTTTAAGGAGAGATTCACCTCCAAAACCTTCACAAAAGCAAAAATTGCTTTATTTTCTCGATATGGAACATACGAGACAGATATTGTGCTGTGCGAACAAATCAGTTGCCTCAAGCAATGCGAGTTTCAATCAACTCGAGAGTTCATCTAACTCATCACGTCAAAGTAACACAAAATATCGTATATAACTATGCCTCAAATGATGGTGCAAGTCATTTATCTGGCCTTACGCTCCTCTATATCCAGACATAGATGTTGAACAAGTTAAGGACCATGTGCAGCTTAGAAAGCTAGCATTAAGCAGGAAAATATGCTTCTGTCTGTGCAATAATGGCGACAGCCAGTCAAAAAGGATCTTTGAAAGACTAAAGCTGGCATACCAGTGCTACCATTGACTGACGCTCAGATTAAATAGTCATAGTAACCATAGCACAGGTAACACAAGCTAATCTCGAAATCGATATCAAGGCTCGACTCAGAACCAACAATCTGGTACATACAATGGTCAGAGACATAATAGCTCTAACCGTTTTCACAGTGGAGGCACAAGTGGAAATCAACAGCCTACCCAAACAACTGTGCCTTAACCGACTACCACGGTTACACAGAACACTGCTCCATTGAAGCAGAATAGGGTTCTTTTCATTAAACTAAATGACCCTAGGCTAATAGCAGCCATGAACCTTGTCCCAGAACCACAACCAGATTGTAGGGTCTGTGGCAACCAAGGTACAAATATACTCAATTGTTCAAAAGGTTGTGGAAATGGTTCTTAAATAACAACCTAGTCGTTCTGCTAGTTCGACAACAGCTGGACACAGCTATCGCCACCACCTCGCAATCACAACTCCTGTTGGTCTATGCAAACTGTAGCTTGGCAGGTGTGGAACATCAAGTACTACTTGATCTAGGAGCCAACATCTCCCTTGGAGGAAAACAACTCCACAAGCAACTCCAAAGTCAACGACAACCTATGACTCGTTGCAGACGTAGTATACAACTTGCAGATCAGGTGAAAAATGAGTATAAAGCATTACTCGCCACCGACGAAAATGTACTAGAAGGTTAAACCTTCCGTCTGGAGATCACAATCATCCCCTCGTATGATCAGTTGATCAATATACTTGGGATGGATTTCCTAAGACAGGCCGAAATCTTGATTGACTGTGGAGAAATCCAATGGCAATTCAAGAACTCTGTCATACAAAGCATTGAAGTGGAAGCTCCTATGAGCCTGGTGGACAAGATCGAGAAAGTTCTTCCCAATACCAGCTTGGAAGTTTCAGATGAAACTTTCCAGGTTAACCACATGTGTGTGCCTGAAGCCTTTCAAACTTTCACCCTTCGAAGTTATGAAGCTCCACATCTCTCTGCTGAAGAAAGAGATGAAGTCAACCGACTACTGGAAGTACATCGAGGGATCTTCTGAGAACCTGTGGAAGCAGCAGAAGTCCCACCACAAAGGATCACCGTCAAGCCTGTCGCTCAACCTTCAGCAGTAAGAGCGTTCACAGTGTCACCGATAAAAATTCTTTAAGAGAAGGTCAATGACCTCATAAAGAAGTGATACATGGTACCCTCTTCTTCTAGTTGGGCAGCACCATCATTGCTGGTACCCAAGCTTGGAAAGGCCAGTGAATATCGTATGGTCACCGACCTCCATGCACTCAATGCAGTTACCATACCGGACAGATATCCTCTGCCTAAGATCTATGATCTAATGGCAGAGATCAAGATCAAGCCATACATGGCGTCCTTTTATTTAACCAGCTGTTACTGGCAAATTCCCATTGATAAGGTCCCATTAGGTCTCATTGCCAACAGCGGTTTTCGACTATTATACCATTTGGAACGTATAGTTATGCGATATTGCGAATGGGATCTCAAAACTGTTGCCCACTGTCAAAGGGTTGTGGATGAAATAATCCAGACGATCACTGGCATGCTTGTCAAAGCCTACCAAGACGATCTATACATCGGTAGTGATACTGTTGAAGAACATCTCCTTGATTTGGATAGAATCTTCAATAAGTTTGGCCATAAGAACTTTAGGTTCAACAAAAAGAAATGTGAGTTTTTCATGAATAGACTTCTCTTCATAGGACATGTCTTGTGCAGTCAAGGAATAAGTCCTAACCCGGATAAAGTAGTTGCCATCTCAAATATGGACTATCCGAAGAACACGAAACAACTTAAATCCTTCCTGGCCTTTTGCAAGTGGTTTGGAAAGTTTATACCTGACTTATTTATCATTGCACCTCCTTTGCATAAATTGCTCAAAAAGGATGAACTATTTATTTTCACCGATGCCTGCACACAGGTCGTGGAGAATCTGAAACACCATGTTTGTACAGACCTAATCCTGGCTCAACCTGACTTCGATAAGTTTTCATCTCTACACGGACGCAAGCAATAAAGCCATGGAAGCAGTACATGGACAAGGTGATGGAGATGACTTTTGAGTGATAAAATGCACATTGAAGTCCATCAAATCAGCTCAAACAGACTATTCTCCAACTGAGAAAGAAGCCCTAGCAGTCATCTGTGAAGTTCAGAAATTCTGAAGTTATGTGGATGTCATGCTCCCCTGAGACAAATAATCAAAACTAAGGAACCCAAGAGCAGAGTAGCTCGCTGGCTGATGGAAATCCAGCAGTTCGTCTTTGATGTAAAATACATCCCAGGAGACTTGAACAACTTAGCAGAATTGCAATCTCGTACCTCAGGGCAATCAGACCCTGTGGTACTCATTCACCATTTCTTGGTAGATGAACAGCCAATCACGGCGGAACAGTTTCGCAAAATGCAACTCTTAGACTAACAGTGCAATCACATCATCCAAGCCATAGAAGCTGAGGATGATCCAAGTGACACTGAAGGTCGGACTTTCACAAATTGGAGATACTCTTTGGCTAATGGCGTCCTCTATAGGATCATGGATCCCTCACTAGATGAGGATCCCAAACTAATGGTTCCAGCTGTTTTACAGCAAAGAGTCCTTAAATGGAATCATTTTGTACCTGAAGAAGGTCATCCTGGGATAAATACCACTATAAGTAAAATATCCAAATGGTACTACTGGCCTGGACTCAGGTAACAAGGACGAACATATGTTCTACAGTGCACGAAGTGTCAAAGTATAAGTCCAAAAACACTGCAGACAAAACTGATTATTTTTCGCCTTCTTACACCTCCTAGGTTTGATACCCTAGCTATCGACCTAATTGGTCATTACGCAATAACAAATGCTGGAAGCAAATACATCTTTTCAGCATGTGACATCACCAACGGATGGGAGCCGAGACAATATCTCGAACTTTAATCGAAGAAATCTGTCTTCGATTTGGGACTCCAAAATTCGTCTGATGTGACAATGGTCCCTAGTTTGTTTGACTAATCCTGAAACAAACAGCGATGGCTATGGGATTCATACTGCAAAACATTGCACAATACCATCCCCAAGCCAATCCTGTGAGAAAGAAGAATAAAGACGTAAAAGTTAAACTTTCCATAGCGGTGGAAAACTCCCTCAACAAGTCAGATGTGCATCTTGCAACTGTAACATGGGCCCAAGTACAGTGACTGGAGAAAGTGCATTCCTCCAAACATTTGGTCGAACCCTCAGATCACCTCATGACAACCTACTAACGTTCAATAACGTCTGTAATGACCCATTATTCTGTCATAATATATTCTCAGAATTCCTGGAAATACTCTCAAGCCAACTCCTAGTGTGTTGAGATAAACTCGAACAAGCTCAGGATGATCGAAGATTAAAACACAATCTTCGTGCAATCACCTCTGACTTTCAGGTTGGTGATAATGTGTGACTAACTTCTCAAGCCCAGTTTTGCCCACAAGGGTTTTACCTCGAAGTTAACCCCCAAACGAGATGGGATTTACACAATCCATAAAATCATCTCGGCCACAACTTATGAAGTGTGGTATACTTGTCCACTAAAACACTTGGTATATGCCAGAGACTTGACTAAAGACGAAGATGATGATGATACCACTCCCATACTTCGAACTAAGTCTAGAGGAAGACCTGACAAATGTTCAAACGTATCCCCCATGCCACCTGCATGCCCGGTACCTAGTACTGATTCTACCCAATACCAAAATGGTATGACTAAACGAGTAAGACCGAAGAAAACTTCAGACTTATCCTCTACACAAAAAGCTATCACAGTATATAATACTAACTACTTAGCGAAACAAGGAAGATCAAAAAAAGTTCAGACTCATATTCCACGCAAACAGCGTGCCCAGTATCCAGTACTTGAGCTACCCCAAATCAAAAGGGTATGAAAAGGCGTGGCAGTCCTGCAAAAAACAAGTCCAAGCTACCTAAAAAGGATTTTGTGAAAATAAGTACCAGCGTAAATATGCATACTAGATCAGGTCGAGTTTCTAAACCACTTGACAAAATCAACAACATCATAATCCAAGATGTATCCCTCGAAATGGGATTGTTGATCGATGAGTATGGTTCGGACTTAATCACCACAGTATGGCTATTTACTGAGGCTTACGTCTACCACCAAGACATAGTAGATACTAATGAAAGGGACTACGTTCAAAGCTGTCTAACAATCTCGCATTTCAGAGATATCAAGATACTTGATCAAGAAAGTCCTAACGAGGACAACGAAGAACGCACAACGACGTTCAAAGTTTGCCGAGCAGCAAACTATTTATTGGAAAA
Source organism: Julus scandinavius (assembly GCA_034696685.1). Lineage (NCBI taxonomy): Eukaryota > Metazoa > Arthropoda > Diplopoda > Julida > Julidae > Julus > Julus scandinavius. Next base: position 20,739 of record JAQGAE010000893.1, on the reverse strand, counting down.
AGGTTGGGATGCTTCCAGGGCGCAAAAGTTCGTTAACGTAATCACTCCGAACATTTACAATAACGCTGAAGTCCAAACGGATATGGAACTGCTATAAGAACATGTTGGCCAAGTTCGAACTTTGAACCAGGAAGCAATTAACATGCTTCGAATAACGGTCCCATCCCATTCCACAGGTGCCTGCACCCCTGGAATTTTAATTTTTAAGTCCAAATGGACATGACCCTACGCGTTACCAATAATCCGACCAATAGGTCACTTATTCAATTGATTGTCACGCCCACTAACCTCCTAGATTGTTTAAGCTCCTGTTAACTTCGACTCTTCCTCTCTTGTCTTCCACGTTTCTTTAGAGCACGTGTGTTTACAACAATCGAGATTTCAAGAGTTTTCGAAGTTATTTCAAGCGTCATGACTGACCAGTCTTCGGACCTAGACCGACTATTATCTAATAGTCGTGTGATGATCCGAACTCGACGAGTTCTTGACTCATCGTGCTAATCAGCATTATCAACGGCCAACTTCGGACTTCCACGAACTTTCGGGAGAAGTCCAAACTTTGGCGATTCTTGATGTGGCACGTCAACGTACAACCACTGGCTTGTACAATGCAGACACCATCACGGCCTTCTTGCCACATGTCCAGGATCCTCCATCGACATTTGATAATACTGTGAGGAATGTCAGAGGATTAAAATCTGCTTCAGATGCTGCTTTTGCCGCACTAGCTAAGTATGTTACTGTTGACCAACCGCCTAATTCAACCATTAGGTGTGCAAAACTCATGGAGGCATACGAAGCTGCTGACCAAAGCAGGCATCAACTCTCTACAGAGTAAGATGACCGCCAAAAAAAACATTGAGTTGAAATACCATGTTCTTCGAGATGAACATGTGAAACTTCAGCAGAGACTACTGCAGGCAACCAGTCTGATCCAACAACTCATTGATCAAGTTGCCAGATTTCGGCTTTCCACCGAAGCCGAGCGCCCAGTCGGTGTCCTCAAAGACCGCCAACTGGTGGTACAGATCACTGCTAGTGATCAGCAAGCAGTCGAGAACGTGCTTGAATGCAGCATTTCGCCACAGGAAGCTCGTGAAATCACCAGCCAACTGCCACCGCCAAGTCCAATGCATCCAGTAGCCGAGTAAATCGCCGAAGATATCGCCGAATTTTTATCCATGCCATCAACATCATATAGATCTCCTAGACCAACTCTTCGTAAAACTCTACTTAGGGCTACGAAGAAACCAAAGAAGTCCGCATCAGCTACAGTTCAGTCTTCAGCACCTAAACAGTCCGAACCTGAGCAGTCCGAACTAATTCAGTTCGAACTCGACACATCTAACTCAGCAACCGCTGATGACTCGACATTAGCCAAAAAAACTGCAATGACGGAGAAAAGAAAAAGATTGCTTCTCCGCAACCTGGACCATCATCACGTTCAGATGCCCCAGTATTCAAGATACGAAGGAAGATGGCATCCGCTATAGTGGCCAGAGCAACTTAACGTCATCCTACAAATCGTCAAAAAGGTGACAAAATCTCCGACGAAAGCCGTGTCAACAGCTGACCAAAAAGTAGCAGCACACACCTGTTCCAGGGAGTTCACCAACCGAACAGGACGTACTTGGACTCACTTTTTGAAATTCACCTGGAACCGTTTATTTTCAGGCAATATTTCCTAAAACCTCCCCAGAACCTGGACAAAGGTTCTACTACCATTAAGCAGTACAATGCAAAAATTGTGCGTCTTCAGGCCAAGACCATTACATCCACATATGTTCATTCCAAAATTAGAGATAGGGATTACGGCGCTTGGGTCAAATTGTCATGGATGATGAATGTGCTGTGATTTTACCCTTAATGGGTTTTTAGGAGTTAGTGATTTTATAAGATGTTTTGCACATGTTTGATTGACACATTTTATACTTTTATTCTTTTATGCTGTAGCCAAAAAATCTCGCCTGACTGTGACTGTGACTGCCTCGTGTAACTTTGCTAAATTATTTTATTGAACTTGATATGGATCACCGCAGTTAATTCTTAGTAATTTGATAGTTAGTTGCAATATGTTTAACAAGGCAACGTTCTTGGTATAATTGTATATAAGGGGATGGTGGTTGTCCTCTTATTGCTTTTCTGATTTGCTGTTTTCCTGTTTTAATTTTGATTAGTGTTTGGCCTGATGAAGTCCTAGTGTGGACGAAACGTTGCCGACAATAAAGGCTTTATACACCTTTATTTTGACCTCCCTTCTTCTTTCCTGGCGTCTACCATCTTAAGGTTAAGAGTTCAGTATGTCGATAAGCATCTAAGTTGTTTATCTCGTTAGAGTAACGTAATTAGGCAATTATTAATTCGTAATACACAGATTTTTTATTCGTTTTCATAAAACATTCAATTTTTATACACTTTCAGCACAATTTTTGCTTAAAAAAAGTCAAACTTGCCCAACTTACTACTTGCATAGAAAGGTTTCTTTAGATACATATAAAACACCTTACTGAAACTTTAGATACATGTATCATTTCATTTATTCGATACCTAATTAAGATAAATCTGCACCCAAACAGATCATTGTGAATCTGTGCCCAGCACTGTTTGTGATTGCTGTAAACTTTTAATAGTGTCTTTAAAGTGCCTTTTAATAAAATTCACTTGGCAATTTTGTGAGGTAATTCGTTATTTAACAAATAACGTATATGGGATACAATCCGTGGATAATATATAAAATAAATACTTTAATATAGGAGAAATATATCAAATATATTTTTCAAAATATAATATATTTTAAATTTATGACAAATATATTGTAAAAATAATTAGTTTGAAAATATTGTAGATATTTTTTGTCTGCTGCAACCAATTTATGCATATTTTAGTGTGCCAATGCAAATTTGGGCAAACATTGCATATTTTAGTGTGCCATGACAAATTATTGCTTATCACAATCGTGTTCACGGTCATGTCCAAGTTAATATTTATATGTAGAGTTGCATACAAACTTAAATTTATACCTTTCTTAATGCTGTTTCAAAAACGACTTATTCATAGTTAAGAGGTTTAGGTATTGACCTGCAAACTCAGAGTATGTGGGTTCGATCCCTCCTGAGTGTGATTGTGTTTTTTTACATTTTTTTTTTTTTTTGTTTTTAATTTACACCCGATTCATGTAGAGTTAACAGATCCATTGACATATGAGATCCATAAAAATATGGAACAATGAATTATGGATTATAATTTAAGGTATTTATGTTATATATATATAGTGTATTATGCATATACTGATATTGGGCCAATTTCTGAATATGTTCCATATACCACTAATATATTTGAAAAAAATATAGGATATATCTTTCTGACTTAAACAAGAAATTTGTGATTGCAATATCTTTAAACTATAATTATTATTTTACTTCAAATTTGTTGATACTTGTAAACATTTCTTCCATATCTACATATCTGAAACCTAAAAGATACATTGAGTGTAAACAAAACCTTTTGATGACTAAAAAATACTTAAAAGAAACCATGAAACTTTCATTTCAAAGGTTTCAAATTTGAATACCTATAAGAAACCTAATATCTACTTTTGTGTAATAATTACCTTGATATCTACTGGATACTATAATTTAACTAAGATGATACCTTACATTTTTGTAAGGGATGCAACTACAACTGTAACCCTTACCATAAAGTAAAGGAGTAAGCAGAGTGGAAAACTAATGTGCGTTGATCTACTTTTAGACCCTCCATAACCAAAGCGTAATCGAATTTAATACCTAAAGGTTACTAAAATGTAATGTTGATAGGTTTCCACTTTATACCTAATGGATACCAAAATGAAACATTGATAAGTTTCCACTCTATACCTAATGGATACCAAACTGAAATGTTGATAGGTTTTCACTCTATACACAGTAAAAATGTCACGCCTTAATATAATATCCTTTACGTGTTTTTCCCTTGTAGACAAAATTAAGACCTTATTTGGATCTTTTTTTAAACGTCTTAAATGCACTAAACGTCTTAAATCAATTTTAAAATATATAAAAAGACGACGGACAGCTAGGATCAATTCTGCGGACCCCAATTATTCAACATAACAACTTAACGCTCTAAACCTCTGAGCCAACTTCTTACATGTAAATAGCCGTAATAAAATAGAGAGTAATGGTTAGAGGAAAGTCGAAAATAACGGAGAAAATCTCGAAAAAAGGATAATATTTAAGCTCACTAATATATTTAAATACATATACATCTTTAATTAATATAAAATTGATATATATATATATATATATATATATTATTGCTAAGACTTAATCAAACAGCAATGAATTAGAACTTCAACAAGTTGCTGCTACGTTACAGATCAAGGCTAAACATCGTTAGGCCTGTCGATTCCGAGCGTTTAATCCGTTTTAACGAACGTTAAATGAACTTAAATTTTAATTGAAGAACATATACATGTATTATAATTAATCTTGTACATAAATATGACATATCGAAATGTCTTACCTGTAAACAGCATGATAATTCAGGGCATAATCGAGACTAAACGATCATTAAAACTCGTGCATGATTCCAGGCATATACTATGAACTTTCCGTTTAAAGTATAAGCTAGCTAAGCAATTACAATAACCTGAACCTATATATTTGTCACAATGTCACACAGCTATGTACGTAATCAGATACACAATTATGTAGTGTAAGTGGTATGAAAATGGTACACGTGTGATGAAGTGTGCAACTTGGCATAATCCTATCTTCGAACAAGTAATTTTAAATGACTGAAGTATTTTTATTTTTATAAATAAAGACATGAATTGCAGCTTAAATAACATTTTAGGTGACTGAATTCAGTCATCTAAAACTTCGTTTTTTTCTAAGGACGTGTATTGTAACTGAAAATGAATTTCAGAAGCTAAAATTGCATTTAAAAGTATCTTAATTTTTATTAATTGTCTTGAAAAAATGTCTGTCATAAAATCAGTATTAAAATAAGACTATGTTTTTACAGTGTACCCAATGGAATACCAAAATGAAACATTCTTAGGTTTCTTGATGAAACCTCCATGAGGTATCATTTGCACCTAATCAGACTTTAAAGATACATGTGTAGAAACATTTATGCTACTTTAAAATGCCTACGTTGAAACTTATATGAAACTTTAAAGATACATTTATTTTTCTGCAAAGGCATGTGTTGACAAACCTACTGACCCATATTAAAATGATTAGGCTTTTTCCAGTGGTACCACATTTTGGTTTTTACACAAAGGATTTCAGGTTTTATTTTATTTTGAAAATGAAGTTTCTCTCAGCTCAGAGTTTTAATGGCAAGAAAGAAAGTAACTGAATAAATATGTTAATTTTTAAAAAATTTTCCCATTTTTTTTTGTGAAGTTCAATAGTATACATCCTATTGATTACATCTACATAAAATTTGCTTTCACAACATCCTAATTTTTAGTAAAATGTATGCATTTTTTAAAGTTCCTTGTAAGGGAGATTGTGAAATATAGATGTACATAGTGAGTTTAAAAAACATATAGAAGAATTATTTAATAATTAAATAATTATACACTTATAACATACAGTGGAACCTCCATTGACGAACAATTCGATTTACGGACACCACATGTTGTTTCGATTTATGAATGATGCTCAAATTTACGAACGGGACAAAACCCTGTGTACAGCAACTCTCCCTACTTTAATTGTTGAAATAAAGGATATTTTCAGCAAGTGGGTGAAGTGCAGGCTTTTTTGAGAAATAAGGCCATATATATGAGGTTTTAAAAAATTTGGAAAGGGAACACATTATTTGGATTTACATTAATTTCAATGGGAAGAATTGATTCCAATTACAAACTTTTTTATAAATCGGGGAATTTCCCGAATTCTGATTGCACGCGTTCAGTTTACTGAGAAGTAAAGGTACAATGGGGACCAAAAGTAGCGTTCGTAATACTGGGGTGATCAGATTAGAGGGTATTCAGAATACAGGGAGTTCATCTTATGTTAATTTAAGTCTATGGAGTTTCCTGGGACCGTCAAAATGTGCTCACAATACTGGGGTGATCACATTAGAATGTGTTCAGATAGAGGGAGTCCACTGTATATTTAAGTTTTAAGATGCATTTTTTTGTAACCTAGCTAAATGTCTTAAATTATTTAGGATATCACTAACCTGTTAAGCAAACCAATGCTATTTTGGAGAATATAGCAAATGACCGTGATATTCATTTATCTGATGATGAAAATGTTGATCTAACATTTCAAATAGATGTTTAATTAAACAATGAAAATAGTGCAAGTGACACCGAATCTGTGCATGAAAACGAACAACCATTTGGAAAACAGCAGATAGGTAAATTGTATAACATTCATAAACTAGAAATATAAATTCACTGTAAATTTGTATACAAATTATTCTAGCTATTTGCCTACACCATCTAATCCTCCCGAAGTAATTTATGAACGACATTTAAGAATCGACTGGTCATGCCTACAGTACTTTCAGCAATATATAAATAAAGAAGACTTAAAAAATATTGCTGAATGTACAAACATATTTTGTTTACAAAAAGAGAGACATGAGCTGAAACTTAATGCAGAGAAACTTAGCAAGTTTTTTGGTATGTCTATCATAATGTCATGCCTTGGATATCCACAAATACGGATGTTTTGGAAAAAAAGTAATACGTGTGCCTATTGTAATTGATACTATGACCAGAGATAAATATTTTGCAATACAAAGCTGCCTTAAAGATGTTAATGATCTTATAGTAACTGATAATATGAGAAATGGGGATACATTTTAGAAGCTTAGACCACTCATAAAATCTGTTTTATCTGGTTGCTAGCAGCAGATTTGTGAAACAAAGATGAGCATTGATAAGCAAATGGTGCCATTTACAGGCAGATGTTCAATGAAGCAAAATGTTTCAAACAAACCTAATACTGCTGGTTTGAAAGTTTTTGTTTTGGCAAGTCCTTCAGGATAAGTGAAAGATTTTGAAATTTATCAAGGAAAAGGAACCTTTCTTGGCCTGGATTAAGGTTTTGGAATTGGTGCTTTAGCTGAAATGAGGCTTTCTAAAAGCTGTCAAGTTTGTGTCTGCTTGTATTTTGATCGATACTTCACCGGCATCAAGCTCCTGGATTTGCTGCTGCACAATGGTTTACTTGCTACAGGAATTATTATGTTAAATCATATTTCAAAAGAATGCAAAGCAAAGCTCCAAAGTGACAAGTTGATGAAAACAAGTGGTCGTGGTTCCATATCAATAGCAGTACGCTTTGATGAAAAAATTTGCCTGACAAAATGGTTTGACAACAAATCAGTCAATCTGGTATCAACTATCCATGGCAAGGATCTATATGTTAAATGTAAAAGATGGAATTCTAAAAAACCAATATGAAGATGTAACTCGTCCAGTAGAGATAAAAGAATATCACACATGCATGGGAAGGGTTGATATGTCTGAATGAATGATAAGTTATTACAGAATCCAAGCAAAGACATGAAAATGGACTGTCAGAACTAATTTTCATCTTATTGATTTGGCAATTTCGAACTCTTGGATCCAGTATTGCCAAGATTGTACTGCACTTGGTTTATCAAAAGCAGAAATTATAAATTTCCTTGAATTTATAATGCAACTTGGAGACATACTAATAAAGTATGGAGCAAATAATTTTCATTCTGAAAGTGAACAATCAGAAGAATGTATGCTAGCAAAAAGGGTTACTACTCCAAATATACATTCACGGAATAGTGGAGCAAAACACCTTCCAGAAATGTTAAATTTAAAAAATAACGTTCAGTGTTGCATGCAATCATGCAATGGCAAAACATTTATTCGCTGTAGTAAATGTAAAGTTTTTCTGTGCATTACTAAAAAGAATAACTGCTAATTATGTTAAGAAATTATGTTATGATATAATACTTTGCATCTCTTAGTCCTAATGTCCTTTATATGGGACATTTAATTTCTCATAATAAAATTCAAATTAAAAAAAAAATTGTATCATTTTAACTTAAATACAATAAATAAAGAAAAAAGTTGAGAAAATATACTGTTTTTTTCCAGGACTGTAGTTGATAATACCAATTGTTTTCAGTTAAATATAGTTTAAATTTAGAAATAATTTACACAAGCTATACTTCGTATTCCAACAGCGTAGCAAAGTACTTGTGACACCGAGACAAAGAATCTCGTGATCAAAGGGTATTAAGTAAAATAAAAATTAAGTCTCAGAATTTGTAACTGATGCTCAACAGTGTAGCACATCTCAAATACGCAGCAATAATGCCAGTTATCTTCAAGAGTTTATAATTGGAAAATCAATGTGGTGAAACCATTTACTCTCACAATTGTATTTCATGTAAATTGGCGCTGAAACAGCATCGCAATTGCAGTCACAATTTTTATCTCTAACAAATGTTCATGACTTGTCCCCAAATAGCGCAACAAGTACACCAATATTAGTACTGAACTGTAAATACTGTTGCAAATGCCAACTGACACTTAATAAAGTGTCAGTTATTCCTCAGAGCGCAAAAATGCATCCAAAGCAAATAAGAAGTTTAGACGCCGAGCCCAACGGGAAAACCTTACGCTCAAACATGTTTGCACAAATAAGTTAAGACTCCGAGTCATGAAAAGCACACCTCACGCTCGAACATACGTTTGAAGTAATTACTAATCACCACGCTATTCTGCAAAGCAAAAGCAGGAATAAAGCAGAAGTACGAAGAGTACCTTTTTCTACAGCAGCCAAACTGGCCCCTGTGGTGACTAACATTCGATCCACTGGAAATTCTGATTAAGAATCTAGTGAGATGAATACCGAACAAGTAAGTAACGTGAAATTACATCAGAGTCAAAGTTAGACTCCCAGCAGCCAAACTGGCCCCTGTGGTGACTAACATTCGATCCACTGGAAATTCGGATTAAGAATCTAGTGAGATGAATACCGAACAAGTAAGTGACGTGAACTTACATCAGAGTCAAAGTTTGACTCCCCTTGGTGCAATGTCAGAAGGAGCTAGAGCAAGCTCTAGCTGACGCAGTGAGCAAAGCAACTCACAACCTTCCTACCACAGTTCTACAATCTGGGAGGTGTACAAATTTCTCAATGATATATGGCCCTCATACAAACCCAATTGGGAATACAACTCCAGTCACTTTGGCCTTAAAAAGTCCAAACTCTGGATGTTCTGTGACTCTCGGACTAGCGAATGCATCCATCACTAGGGCCGATTATACTACCCTATCTAGGATAAGTTGAAAACAAATCGACTACAGTAAATTTGATTTTACTGAGGCCAAAGTAACCTCTGAGGTCTTTCCAGCCGCAGAGAAGTTCTCTGGAAAAGGAAACTTCTTCGATAGTTGGTGATAGAAAGTCCAATTCATAATTGATGCAAACAAATTGACCGAATAGCTAGACTATGATGCCTTTATCTGGCACCTAATCGGTAAAGCTCGAAGTTTCTGGATAAAGGAGAGATATTTTTTCAAAACCTTTGCTGAATCAAAAATAACTTTCTTTTTTCGATATGGAACATACGAGACAGATATTGTGCTATGCAAACAAATAAGTCAACTTAAGGAACATGAGTTTCAATCTACTCAAGAGTTCATTGAACTCATAATAGCTAAGTACCACAAAATGTTGTACTTACCTATGCCTTAAATAATGGTAAAAGTCATTTGTCTTGCCCACTATATCCAGACATATAGATGTTGAACAGGTTAAGGACCATGTGCAACTTAGAAAGTTAGCATTGAAGCAAGAAAACATGCGTCTGTCTGTAATGTAAGGACAGCAAACCAAAAAGGAACCTGGTAAGACAAATTCTGGCCAACTAGAAAATCCGCATCCAGATGCACAGAATAATTAACCAACGTTCCGACCGACTCATAGTTACCATAGAACTAGTAACACCTGCCAGTCTCTAAGCATATATCAAGGATCGATTTAGAACCAACATTCTAGTTCCAGTAACGTCCAGAAACCTAGAAGCTCGAACCATTATCAAAAAGGAGGCACAAGTGGAAATCCACAGCCTACCCAAAAAACAGCGCCTAAGCCAAACACTATGGTTATGCAGAACACTGCTCCAGTAAAGCAGAACAGAATCCAAAACATAAAGTTGGATGACCATAGACCAATAGCAGCCATGAACCTTGTCCCAGGACCTCAATTAAATTGTAGGGTCTGTTGCAGCAAAAGTACTAAGAAACTTAATTGTCCAAACAGGTGTGGAAATAGGTTTTAAATAAATACCTAGTCATTCTACCAGTTCAACAACAACTGAACACAGCTATCGCAACCACATCACAATCAGGAGAGCTATTAGTCTACGCAAACTGTAGCTTGGCAGGTGTGGATCATCAAGTACTACTTGATCCGGGAGCAAATATCTCCCTTGGAGAAAGCAACTCCATAAGCAATTACAGAGTCAAGGAAATCATACGACTCGATGCAGACATAGTGTAAACTTGTAGACCACAGGAAGAATGAGAATGAAGCTTTACTCGTCATGGTCGAAGTTGTGCTAGAAGGTCGAACCCTCCGTCAGGAAATCACAATCACAGAATCACATCGAGGGATCTTCGAAGAACCTGAAGAAATTGCAGACATGCTTCCACAGAAGATGCAATACCATCAGCAGTAAGGGCATACTCTGTGTCACCAATGAAGAAAAAGATTCTTAAGGAGAAGGTCAATGACCTGTAGACCATACAGGTAACCTTAACCTGTATGGTTATTGTTGGGAAAACATTGCTGTGCCAATGTGTTTTCATTGGCACAACATAAGCAGCCAACGTTAATACAAGAGATGAGCAAATGGGTCCTCATTGGAAAAATCAATAGTGTGCCAGTGAATTTTCATTGGTGCTACATAGGCAGCCATTGCTGAGTTAATAAGTAAATGACTAATTGGGCCAATAATATTAAAAATTTTCTGGGCCACTGCTTTTGTTATTGACACTACGAAGGCAGCCAAAGCTGGGATATTGCAGAAATGTCTTGCTAGCCAATGGTTAAATGCATATTTAGGGCAATGTTGAAAAAATGTTGTTGGTCAAATGCTAAAATATCCCACTGGGCCAAGAGTCTTATTGGGCCAATATTAGTAGCAAATATTTAACAAATTTACCAATTAAGTGCAACAATGAGCCAGTATGTAGTGTTTCTTGGGTATATTAGGGGTTATTTAAGGCACAAGTTATTCCCCAATTATTTTAAAAATAACTGGTGGTATTCAGGCCGTCTTCTCTAAATTATTGATTTCTTAAGTTTCATTTGAAGTTGCCATAGCAACAAAGTTTTATCCATATTAAACTATTAGCTATATACTCAAAATATGCAGGATGGACGAATGGTCAATATTTGGAAAAAATCATCATTAATTTTGAATTCACAAATTAAATACATCTAACTTGTTCATCTAGTTAGATTAACATATTTTGGCAATTATCAAATCATAATTTACATCTTGTCCTTAACATTAATTTTTGTACAGTTTATTATATGGACACTTTAAAAACTGTGAAAACCAACAATTGGCAACTGCACTAGGCAAAAACGTTGGCAAAACGTTTAATGCTAACATAAAACTGACGATTAGCAAATGCACCAGACGAAAATGTTGGCCAAAGGTTTAATGCCAACATAAAACTGATGATTGGCAAATGAACCAGACAATAACATTGGCCGAATGTTTAATGCAAACATAAAACCTATCAATGGCAGCTCCACTAATTTGCGATGTTGAGCCAATGTTGGCAGCTAACTATCAATGATTCACCAACAGTGCCAACTAAAATCCAAAGGTTGGGCCAATGATGTGTGTGACCTGGGTACTTGATACCCTCTTTTTCTCATTGGGCAGCACCATCATTGCTGGTACCCAAACCTGGATATTTCTGTGAATATCGTATGGTCACAGACTTCCGTGCACTTAATGCAGTAACCATACTGGACAGATACCTACTACCTAAGATCAATGATATATGGCAGAAATTCGGCACGTACAATTATACAAGAATGCCATTGGGAACTTTGGATTCAAAAGACAAAAATGCAGACTATTCATGAAAAGACTTCTCTTCCTAGGACACATCTTGTGCAGCCAAGGAATAAGTTCAAATCTGGGTAAAGTAGTAGCCAACTCAAAAATGGACTAACCGAAGAATACAAAGCAACTCAAATCTTTCCTTTCCTCATGTAAAAGGTTTGGAAAGTTCATACCAGACTTGTTTACCATTGCAACTCCTTTGTATGAATTGCTTTAAAAGAATGACAGATGCTTGCAAACAAGCTATAAACAAACTAAAACACCATCTCTGTCCAGCCCCAATCCTGGCTCAGCCTGACTTCGAAAAGAGCATAAACCTCTATAAGGATGCGAGCAATGAAGCCATAGGAGCAGTACTCGGACAAGGTGATGGAGAAGACTTAAAGAGTAGTGGAATACATTTGTAAGTCTTTTAACTTTTTAATCAAACTATTCTTCAACTGAGAAAAAAGCCCTAGCAGTAATCTGGGCAGTTCAGAAATTCCGAAGTTAAGTGGATGGGTTGACCTTCGTCGTACATACTGACCATGCTCCTCTGAGGCAAATAATCAAAACTAAGGAACCCAAGAGCAGTCTGATGTACAATACATCCCTGGGGTAGTGATTAGATCCTGTGGTACTGATTCCCATGTTTGGTCAATGAACAGCCCATCACTGATAAAGAGTTTTGCGAAATGTAACTCTTATACCAGCAGTGCAATCACATCATCCGAGCCATAGAAGCTGAGGATGATCCTAGTGACACTGAAGGTCGAACCTTTACCAATAGAGGATACTCCCTGGCTAATGGAGTGCTCTATAGGATGATGGACCCTACGCTTGACGTGGATCCCAAACTTAAGGTTCCAGCTGTCTTACAGAAAAGTCCTTAAATAGAACCATGATGCACCTGAAGCAGGGCATCCTGGCATAAACGCTACAATAAGCAGAATATCTAAATGGTATTACTGGACTGGACTTAGGCAACAAGCACGAACATACCTTCTACAGTGCATGGAGTGTAAAAGGTATAAGTCTAAGAACACTGCAGACAAGACTCCAGTTTATTCACCTCCTATACTGCCAAGGATCTATACCATAGCTATCGACCTAATGGGTCCTTACCTATTCACAATTGCTGAAAGCAAGTACATCTTCTCAGCCTATGACATTGCTACCTGATAAATCGAACTCTTTCCCATCTGTGATTCAAAGGCAGAAACATTGTCTCGAACCTTCATCGAAGAGATGTGTCTTCGATTTGGAACCCCAAAATTTGTCCGATGTGACAATGGTCCCCGGTTTGTTTCACTGTATCTGAAACTAACACAAAAGCAATGGGGTTTAGGATGCAAAACATTGCATAATACCATCCCCAAGCCTATCCTGTGGAAAGGAAACACAGGGTCATAAAAGTCAATAACAGTGGACAACTTCCGTGGCAAATAGAATGAGCATCTCGCAGCACTAAGATGGGCAATAAACTCAAGCAAAAGCTCAGTGACTGGAGAAAGTGCATTCTTCCAATCCTTTGGTCGAACACCCAGATCACCTCATGACAACATGTTGACGTTCAACGACGTCTATCATGATCTTTAATTCTGTAAGAACAAGTTCTCAGAATTCCTGGAGATAATTCTCAGTAATGTCCTAGTATGTCAAGATGACCGAAGACTAAAACATAATCTTCGAACAATCACCGCGACATTCAGATCGGTGATAAAGTGTGACTAACTTCTCGATCACAGAGTTTTGCACTCAAGGGTTTTATCTCGAAGTTAACCCCAAAACTTGATAGGATTTACACAATATACAAAATCATATCCCCCACAACTTATGATGTGTGAGATTCATTGAGATCATTTACAGTGCAAGAGATCTAACCAAAGCTAAAGATGAGGACGGAACAACTCCCATACTTCGAAATAAGTCTCGAGGAAGACCGAACAAATGTTAGGACATGTCCTCCATGCGAAATGCGTGCACAGTATCTAATACTGTCTCTACCCAAATACAAAAAGTATGACAATAAGGAAGATCGAAGAAAGGTTTGGAATTACCTTCCACGCAACCTGTGTGCCAAGTGACCAACACTGATGCTACCCAGCAACAAAATGGTATTGAAAAGCATGGCAGAACCACCAAGAAAAAGTCTTAGGAAACTAAAAAGGACCTTGTGAAATCAAGTATACAAATGTAATCATGCATACTAGATCAGGTCGAGCTTCAAAGCCACCTGACCAAGTCAAAAACATCATTATACAAGATGTATCTTACGAAATGGGTTTGTGATCAATGAGTATGGTTATATTTAATTACCACAGTTTTGCAATTTACTGAGGCCTATGTCCACCAACAAGACATCGTAAATTCAAAAGAACAGGACTACGTTCAAAGGTTTCTGATGATCTCTTACTTTAGAGATGTCAAAAATCTAAGTTAAGAGAGTCCGAATGAAGACAATGAAGAACGTGCAACGACGTTCAAAGTTTGCCTAGCTGCAAACTATTTGTCTGAAAATAGTTGGGAGCTTTCCATGGCGCAAAAGTTTGTAAACGTAATCAGTCCAAACTTTTATAATAACTCCGAAGCCCAAACAGATATGAAATTGCTGTTCAAACTTTAAAAAGGAAGCAATTAACATGCTTTGCATAACGGTTCTATCCCATTTAACAGGTGCCTGGACCTCTTTCAATTTGAATTTTAAAGTCCAAATGGATGTGACCCTATGCATCACCAACAGTCCGACCAATAGGTCTCCCTTCGACTTGCCCTCTCTTGTTTTCCACATGTCTTTTGAGCATGTGTTTTCAACGATTGAGATTTCCCGAGTTTTCACAATTCTTTTAAGTGTAATCGCTGACTACAATCCAGTAGTCGTGAGATGATCAACACTTACGATATTCCTATCGATGAGGCCGAACTAGATGAGTTCGTGATTCATCGTGCTAACCAGCACCTTCAATGGCAAACTTCGGACTTTCACTAACTCTCGGGAGAAGTCCAAATTTCAACCATACTTGACGCAGCGCGTCAATGTTCTACCACCGGACTCTATAACGCTGGCATGATGTCAGCCTTATTGCCACGAGTCCGTGATCCTTTATCAACGTTCGATAACATAGTGAGGTCTGAAGTCTGCATCTGATGCAGCCTTCTCAGCACTTGCCCAGAATACCACTGATGATCAATCTCCAAATTCTAAGGTGAAATATGCCAAACTAATGGAGGCATACGTCGCAGCCGACCAGATCCACCACCAGAATTTAAACCATCCCCAAAGTGAGATGACAGCTCGAGTACCATGTTCTTTGAGAAAAACATGTGAAACTCCAGCAAAGACATTTGCAGGCACCAGGACTCATCCAGCAACTATTGGATCAAGTTGAAAATCTTCGGATTTCCACCTAAGCAGAGCGTCCTACTGGCGTCCTCGAAGACCGCCAACTGGTGGTACAGTTCACTGCTAGTGATCAACAAGATGTGGAAAACATGCTTGAGTGGAGTATCTCTCCACAAGAAGCCCAAGAGGTCATCAGCCAACAGCAAACGCTAAGTCCGATGCCTCCAGCAGCTGATGAAATTAACTTCCTTAGACGCCATCCACGTCAGCTAGATAGCTTAGACCCACTCCACGAAAAACCCTGGCTCTTCGCATGACCCTCCTAAGGGCATCGAAGAAACCTTATAAGTCCGTGCCAGCTACAATTCAGAAGTCCACACCCAAGCAGTTTAAACCTGAACAGTCCGAAACTAATCAGTCCGAACACAAACCATTCGACTCAGCAGCTGCTGATGACTCAACAATGACAGTGGAAATACCATCAACTGTGAAAAAAAGGAAAAGGTCTCCTTCTCCACAACCTTTACTATCCTCACGTCCAGATGACCAGGGATTTAAAATACCCTAACAGATTGCATCTGCCATTTTGGCCAAATCATCGAAGCGTCGTCCCTCAGTCGCCAGCAAAATTGTTCGAAAATGAACTCCAACACGTAAAGTGGCCACTTCTCCGAAGAAAGTCTCCTCTGCAGACCAGAAGATAGCAACCCACACATGGTCAAGGGAATTTAAGAATAGGACTTGATGTTCTTGGTCCCATATCTCAAAATACAATTTAGAATCCTTCATTCTTCGACAGTATTTCATGGATCCTTCCCAAATCCTGGATGAAGGTTCACCGGCAATGAAGCAGTACAACGCCAAAATTGTACGTCTCAGGTTCATGACCATCATGTCCACTTATGTCCACCCTGTACCTGGAGATCGAGACTACGGCGCCTGGCAGATCCTGACGACTTTCGGCAGTCTACGCAACGGCAAGGAATGTTGCCATTACTGCTGTTATATCAAGCGGCATGAATCGTGCATCACGCACTGGGACGGAGCTTACCAGATTCCATCAACTCAACGACTAAAAACTTCACTTGAAACGCCTACCGGCCATCATCAACCGACTACAATAAGAACATGCTCGACTTGTAGTTAACCCAAATGTCTGACCTCAGTGTTAAGTATCTTTTCGGTCAAAATTAGCACGATTACTTTACTTTTGCATATTTTGTAAATCTTATTAAGTGTTAGTCTCTCGTAGGTTAGAATATGTATTTTTGTATTTTTAAATTAATTAACAAATTAATTTTAGGCTTGCTTAACTTAGAAGTTCAGAAAGCATTAGGGTATAAACCGTATCATCCCAAACTTCTACTTTAATACTAGCAAATGCTAAGACTAACTATTATGCAAAAACGACTAAGTTCAGCTTAAGCCTCAAATTATATGATGAACTATTAATAAGTACCCACATGGGGAAACAGAATATTGGAATGCACCAAATCCTTAGGACTAATACCCAGACAAAAGGGATTAGCAAAACAGAAGCCATCCCAAAACCTCTTAAGACTAATTAGCGAAAGGCTAATTAGGTCAAAGACCATAGTCTAAGACAATGACCAAAAGATCACAAAAACGACCCCTAACTCATGTTGTCAATTTCTATCACATGGGATCCCACCAACTAATATGTTAAGGGCTCCCAACTCTAGCTAAAGCATAGAGAGGAAAATACTAAACATGCACCTTGGATTGTCTAGGCTGCAAGAGAATTTGCTATTGTTACCCCCAACCCCCTACCTTAAAAAGGTTGTCCGGCGTCAACACATCACTCGTTGCTTGAGGGGTTGCCTGGAGCGTATCTTTCTTCCTTCGGAGGTATTTTGGGTCGGCATCCCTAAGGTATCTGTAAACCCCGGTTCCCCAAATAGGCACTCACGCAAGTCAGCTGGTCAGTTGCAACACAGTTTAATTATGATGTATGGAATAGGCATTACACGCAAAGGGCCTCACTAATCTATTAACCCCTCCAAAATGAAAGCCAGTAGCCTTACCATCCTGGTTGCTGCGCTCTGAGGAGGCTCCCGCACTTAGCACTGTTCCGCACTGAACTTCTTCGAGACCCCCAAGGCCTCTGCTGTAGTCTCCTTGGCCTTCTCTGGCTGCTCCCGTCTCTCGACTTCCGACTACCAACTACCGACGACCGACTACTGCTGCTGTCTTCCCTTCGGACTACTCTTTGTTGCTGGAGTGTCACTCCTTATATTTTGGTTTTTCTCTCACGTGACATGGCTCTCATCAGCTTTCACCAGGACCATATTTGGTCACACTAACTCTGATCTTAAGATGACGGGCCTGGGCCGGATAGTGTGGGTGTGGAATGCTTTCCCGTGCCAAGGGTTAAGTGCTTTTAGCCATTAACTCTAAGAGTTATGGCTGACAGGCCCATTACCGGATGTGCTGGTAATAGGTACTAACTCATCTTGGCCTGGATCTTTCAGCCCCCGCCAATAAGCGTGGGCGCCGGGTGTTCCCTTGTCCACAGCTGTGTGCTGAATCACACACTCCTTCTCAGGGGTTCCGTGGGAACCAGACTTCCCCTCCTCAGCGGCCTGCCTCCCATCCCCCGAGTTACTGGCCAAGCCGGGCCAGTCCATAGCCCCAGTCAAGGGCATATTCTCTTGTCTTTCTTTTTCCCCCGAGGTGACATCCTTTGGGACACCCTGTAGCCGGAACTTTATTCCAGCCCCCTGGCTGTATTTCCCTTTTCCCCGGGGGGGGGGGAAGGGTGGGGGTGCTAATGGTTGCCCCGCTAAAAGTTTTTTCTTTAGTTAAGTGGTCATAACTTCAGAAGTTATGACATGTACTGGTTTCTTTAGTTCATTCCCCCCTTGTTTGGGGTTAGGCCGACCACAGGTCACGGCCTCTGGCTCCCCGTCTGGGTGACCCTGGGCACGGGTGCGGGACACCTGGTTTCTGGGCCCGTGGTAGCTCATTGGCCAGATCCCACACACCCCCTCCTTCACTCAAACGTGGCCCCAGCGGCGTGCCTGGATGGTCTCTTCAACCCTCCGAGATGACAGCAACGACACCCATGTTTCCTGTGGCCGAGTTAGGGGAGGCCCTGTATGTCTTCCATCGGGACTTGCCTTCGGTGGCTATGATCATCTATCAGGGGGGTCATCATTCGTTCCCCCTCCGGCAGGTCTGCTTGCAACCCTGCTGGAGCTGTGGTGGGCCGCCCGGCCACAGCAGGTGACCAGTGACGCCATGGCGGCCTTCTTTACTGCTGTCCTGTCCACCCATGGCTATTCTGGGGCCATCCTGGTGGGGCCTCCTTATGGGCATGCAGGCTAACTAGCTCACCCCACCGCCGGACGGATCACCCAACGACGACCCTGACTGACCCTGGATTCACATGGTAGGTGTTCCTTCTGTTTCTCTCCTTTGCCTTTCCCACCATGCCTTGGGATCACGTTACTCTCCCCTTAAGAGTGAATCGTGAGCTCTATCTGCTCCGATTCACTTCACTCTCAGCGGATGGGCCAGCTACTGGTACACTCCTAGCCCCCTAACTCTTGACATGTTAAATTGGAAAACACTTTGGGCAAAATATATTAATTATTAATACACAATAAAGAGATTCTAGCAAAATAAATTCAAATGTCAGTTACATGGTTAAATAGAAATTATTCGCGCTGGCACATGGGCTTACGCAACATCCACGGTCGGAGGTTCTCCAAGTATGTCCACATACTCCGGTAGGGGCTCCAGTGGGATGACAGTGGCTTTCCCTCACGTCTTTCATACCTTCTTTGGTGGGGGTGGTGTGTCATAGGTGTTCCTTGTTCCTGAGGTCCCGGGCAGCACGTTCAGGTAGCTGCCTTCGTTCTCCGGTATCTCCTTTGGCTGGCCATGGCTGATATTCGCATAGGCAATCCCCTCTATGCTGGGCTCTCTGCTCCGCAGAGGTTGGTCCAGGTCCGTTATCGCATAAGAAGAGGTAAGGCTGGCATCCATAACTTCCTCTGTACCCTCCTTCTTGGGCTTCTTGGCCTTCCCGCCACCGGATCCTGGGCCTATCGATTTTGCCTTTCTTTTCTGAATGTGGCTACCCCACAATTTTACTTTCCTGGACTTTTTTCGACAACAGAAAATCACCGCTAAGCTGATTATGGTTATTAAGATAAATAAAATAGCGGACCCATTTATTATTAGCAGGAGTGGGAAGTCATTAGTTCCCAATAGATTTTTAAACTCCTCTAATGGTAAATGCTGAATTTCTGGGATCAGTCGCGATGTGCTAATTGATTGTAAAATTTTATCTTGCTTTTTTTGAAACGTCATGATTGAAGTTAAATCAAAATCCTGCAAGAGATCCAGTTTCTCTTGCTTTACTAGTCCAGGGATAGTTATCACTCTAAAAATAGTTCTCCCCTGAAAGTGCGGGGGCAGTATAAAACTGTCTGCATAACCAGTACAGGAGTCTGGGATATAGATGGATCCCTGACCCTACAGAGTTACCCTTCGGTCCATGTTTCTTCTTGGACATTTAATATTTACTGGGAGGGGCTTATGATCACTATATAACCAATACCCATTATCATCCAGCCGATAAGCAATGGCTTTCGGTCTGGGCACCACCTTCCTTGAACACAGTCATCACTTCCTCCTGCGCCCCTATCAATAACGACATTGCACAGGATTCTTGACGCACCATGTTGGCCAGATCACAGAATCTCATCAGGCATCCCGTACACTGAAGTAAATCCAAAGTGGAAATTAACATATGTGATCTTTTATCGGTTGCTACAGCAATGAACGGACTTTCGGGTTCAATTACCATCGCAACACTTGAATTCGGGACCATCTGAGGTACCAGCAGAATGCGGTACAACGTGAAGTGGTTCTGGTCTGTTTTCAATAGAATTCGCAAAAATACCCTTAATACCCCATTGCTCAGGGTGGGCACCGCGTCCACCCAACCATAGGCTAGGTGTACTGTATCTTTAGATATTTTCGTCAATAACTTCATCTGTCCAGGTAATTGATCCCTAGCATGACCCAATATCTCCACAAACTTCTCAGGACCAATTAAATAGGGGCTTAACTTTCCTACCCCTAACTCGTGAATAGCGTCCCTAAAGTTAACCCATTCCCTCCAAATTCCATCGTATGATACCTCAATTAGGTGCATAGCATATGTCATTAATGATTTACTGCTCTCTGCTAAGCACTGTAACTATTGGGCGCGTTCAGAGACACTTCCCGGGAAGTGATCGATCACTAACCACTTCCCTGAACGCACTGGGAAGTCCCCG
>JAQGAE010000892.1:0-28376 GCA_034696685.1 Julus scandinavius | reverse complement strand
CATTATCTGTAAAAATAAACATGTAAATTAAAAAAAACATACTGGCCAAATACTTTTTTTGCTCACTGTATATGTATGGACATTTATATGAGTTTGGTGCAATAACTGTTAACCTTGTTTACTAATCCAAGTATTTTTTCCATTTTAGAGTTCCTCGAATACCGTTAGTAACCACTATGACCTCATTTCGGCCGCCAGCTTGGATTTCATTATGGAACTTCCGGAAGTTTTCGTGTTCTAGTAGTTATTGGAATTTTCTTCAATTTCTTCATCGGAATTTCAAGTAAAAGGCAAAAATGATTTGGACCGGCGGCCAAATTTGCATTGCAGGAATTTTATGGTAAATACTTTGTTTTCTTCTTAAATATAACTGCTGCTGTGTTGTTGTCAAGGTTCATTTCTGTAAAGCAAAAACATGTTTGTCCTTTGGAGAAACTTTTTCATCCTATCGAATTGTAAACAGTCCCTTAATGCTGTTTACATTTTTCTACTCTCGTGCCGCCCACTCTGAGTCCTACTAAGTGTTGTAAAAGCACCTCGTCATGCAGCGCCATCTAACACCATGAAACGATAACAGTAGTGGTTTTTCTCCTATAAAAGCGCCACTTTTATACTTCACCGGTACCATTTAATTTCAAGAATACAACTTGTCTCCATTTTCCCATGCATTCCACAGCTGCACAGCTGCACAGAAAAAACTGCCAAGACGAGCTCAAGACAGCCAAATGTGAGACCCAACAACTGCATGAGGCAGGGTGTCATCTCAAGATATACATAGCTTAAGCTTGAGATGCAGTTTAGAAGAGGCAAAGCTTGAGCTGCAGTTTGTTGAGCAACTGTGGTACGGGGGAATCAGTGCCAATGACTTCCACATTAAGTGTTGGGATGAATTTGAAAGGAATTTCTTGTATTAATTAAAGCTGAAGAGGAATGCCGAAATTGAAATTTTCTTTATTCATCGTAAATGTCTTTGGATTGAATTGATTTCTTAATAGAGGACACTTCATGCGAAAAGTTCTTTCATTTTGGATACATTTGAAGGAAATATCACAAGTATCCAGTTTACTGCATATTTCTTTCAAATTTTACTCTGAACTACGTAGTATGTACCGTCAGCCATCATTTTGTTTAGACCATCCAGCTTTCGGTTACCAATGGTTGCCATTTTGCTTCCACATCGTCGTTGGCGCCATTGATGGGATACCTACCATCCGCCGCCATTTTTGCTTATAGCTCATCAACCATATCCTCCATCCCTCCCTTCCTTATCCATGGACGTATACCGCTCGTGATGGACACAATGCTCAATTGATGGAGGTGCCCCCAGATTATCGTTGCCCATTGTTTGGTACCTCGCCTCTGCTGCTGTGTTCGAACGTCCATTACGGCGCTTCTTCTAAGGGACAATACACCCTCGCGCCTTGTTGTTATACAACACAATCTTCTATTTCTCTGGAAGACGCATTTGCCAATTCAACAGCACGTATATACTTCTTGTCAAAAGAACGCAGTTTTTTTTGTGTCCAAGGCACAATCAATTTCTATCCCCACATGCATGCGTCCGCCGCCATTTTGAAGTTTATAAGGCATTGAATAAAGTCGGAGCGCCGTAACGCTGCTCTGTGTGTATGGCTACTGGTGCTAAGAGGGCCTTTTCTATTCCTCGTTTCTGAGGCCTTCTTCACAGGGTCATTGTGAGAAGGGACTGTTTGGTGATATTGAAAGGAAGTGGAATTGTGCCCAGCGCCCCATTATATATGGCGCTCCTGCATGCCTGCCTTCCATGCGTGCGTATTTGTATATGTCCAGTTATTTAAAAAGGGAAAAAGAACGGTTTCTTAAGACCCAATATCCCCAGATGACTCTTTTCTTCTTCATCTTCTTCCTTGGTCCGCTTGCAATGCCTTTCATATATGTATTTCCACCATCTTTTTTGATATAAAAGACGGACTAGGAAGCTTCTTTCAGTCAGTCCAAACTCGCCAGTGTCTTCCGCGGTAGTGTGCACGCGTCCGTCGTCACCGTCTTGACTTGTCCGAGATCTTGGATTACTGCAGATGATTGTAAATGTTCCCATGATTGGATGTAGGAGAGGATGGCGTGTTTGTCTGTCATGTTGCCACCATTTTCGTGGCCTGAGACTCTCATGGTCTTTGAAGACTTTGAAAAAGTGCTTGAAAAACCTGAAAATGTGCTTGAGAATTCGATGAATGCTTCTTTAATTGGAAATATTGTCTTACATGTGCCTATAGAATTCAATCTATGTAAGACAGTATGTGTTCCCTCAGATGTTCCATTAATTGGATAGGGGACGATAGTGTGTCTGACGTCTCATGACCTTCGTAGCATGGGAGTCCCATGATCTTACGGATTCATTGAAAAAAAGGCCTGGAAAACTCCGAATATGTGCTTAGAATTCATCCTATAAGGTCTTATACATGTGTTACGTGTATGCTACCTGTCATCTTTCCATGGCAGTCTTGGTTTGGCAGTCTAGTCTTTGGAGACTTTGTAAAAGTGCTTATAGAACTCGGACATTGAGCTTGAATATCCTGAAATTGCCCTTGATTTGAGAATGTTCGGATAAAAATTCCCCATGACGTCGTAAATCTTCATTTGGTATTTTATGAACTGCGATGCATGTACGGATGACAACCGACTGCTGAAGGATCCATGCTTCTAAAAATATTGAAAGCATTTTTGGATAAATTACAAGAACTGGAGTACATGCGGAGGAAGACACTCAAGAGACTGTTTTGGTACAACTATATATAGGCTTTTCTTGAGTAATTTAAGTTGGGAAAATGGCTTTCCATATACATTTTTATGGGCGTGCATGCATCAAGTACATGCATGACACATGCATCCTTGTCGTGCGACCCCTAGAGAAAATCCGAAGCTTCCAAACTGATGTGAGCTGAAAATGTGTTTGAAATTAACGGTAAATATACTGTTTAGAACAAACATGCACTGTCATGCATGCATCGATCCATGCATGACAAAAGCCACTTAATCAATAGTTTTCGCTTCATGTTAACCAGGGATATTAAAATTTAGCTTGTCTCTCCTCTAATGAAGGATTATGCCTAATTTTGATTAGAACATAATATGCGATTAAAAATTAACTTTAACGGCGGTTTAATAAACACTTGCTTGGTTAATTCTTATCAACTAAAACTTTCACTGCATGCATGCATGGTTTTCACAGGCTATTTGCTATAAGGACCTAACATTTTTGTTATCACTAATCGGGTTTCTTAAAGCTACAGTTAGCCTAAATTTTAACGGCCGTAAAGTGCAATAAGCGGTCGTAACCTATACTCAAATATTTAATTGGAGAAATTGAAATAAAATATCCAACTTGGGTAAACTTTGATTTGTTATTATAATTAACGGGATGTACCATGCAAACATTGATTAACGTTGATTTTTGTTTTAATTTGTACAACCCTACTAACGGGTAAAGGACCGATTAGCTTAATTGGCAGTTATAAAAATAAATAAACAAATGATAACTAAATGTTTAGATGTAATAAATATTGAGACTAAACCCCGATTAGCGGAATCGGCAGTTAAATCTGGGTTTTTGGTGCAACTCGACTTAACAGTCAGCTGAAAACTATGCATGTAATTGTGAAGTTATTTTTGCTAATTTTGGATGCGTAGATAGTGTCATAAAATCCCCAATGTGTGAAGGGTCCATGCATAGATGTTTTCCTCTCATGCATCCATGCATGGAGTAATAAGTCGACTATGGGTTTTTTCACACATCCCCCCATCCCTAATGGGCTCATATATTTTCTTCCGAATTTAGTGACATTTATTAGCCACAACATGTTGTCAGTTGTTAAGCCTAATCGTGGATTAAGATTTGTTGTGCCGATACAACGATCTCCCCTCCCCTGTATATACAACATTGTATCTTAATCGCCAATTAACCCTTCGCGTTTTAATTGTAGATTTATCACACGCTATAACCTTGTAATTGAACTTGGTAGGATTTCTTAAGACAATTTATCACATGTTTAACATGTAAAAGTCATATTTAAATATAACCAAGGTTAACCAATGGTAGATTATATATAGTATATTATAGGTTAGGATAATTTGTATATAACATGTTTGCATGTAAAAATCCTGTCTATTTTTTTTTTTTTTGGCAAATTAGCACGAGTTTAGCAAGTGTTAACTTAATGGTTAAGATAAGGTTACTAACTATATAATGTGTATAATACATTATAGTTAGTAACTATGCATGTATAGTAATTGTGGATTATGCAGTACATAATTTTTAATTAGATATATACAGTGTGAGACCTAATGGTCCGTTAACTTTAATTTATCGTGTTAATATTGCGTGCGCGTGCATGTAAACTGTTTTTTATCACAAAAGACACAAATTATATATTTTTTTTGGTGTGCATATATTATAAAATTTTGTATATACTCTCTATGCATAATTTGTGCATGTATAATACATGCATTGTGCATATTAAATTCTCAAAAAACTCCATTTAATTGCATGGTGCTTATATACTGTATATTTTTATAGATATTCGCAAAATTTTGAATTAAAATTGCTTAAATATAATAGAGATTTTAATGTATACAATTCACATAAACTCATTCAAATTTATATATCTGAAGACTTTAAAATATTTATCAACGAATATGTAGTTTAGTGTAAATTATATTTAATTATTGGGAAAAGTACAAAAATTTTCATAAATGTATAATATAACTTTTCATGTATACAATTCGCAAAAAAAGTCGGTGAAATTGATTTCTGCAGACTTTAAAAGAATTGATAAATAATGTAGTTTGGTGTAAATTATATCGTGTTGAGCCTGTCATGATACAGCGCATACTAATCGCTATATCTAAATATATAATTGAAATTAAAGCTCATTAAATTTATGAGAAACTTCACGCTTATCAAGCGTTATGACAACCGACCGATTAAGCAATTTAATTCAAACAATAATGTAATTTCATGTCGTTTTTAAATACACAACAATTTTAATTCAAGTATAAAAAAATATGCGTTCTATCAATCATAATTATATGTTATTTTTTCTGATTTTTTAAAAATGAATTTTGACTACTTTTTGTTTAAATTTTTCCCATGCAACGTGTGAATTTTATAGTGTGTAATTGAAGGTTCAAAAAACGGGCAATAGATGGCGCTACTAAACGGGGGAAATCAACACAATCACATACACGTTTTGTAGGCTTTCAACGAATGACACGATCCTTTTAATTATATTTACACCGAATTATATAAAATATATACATACATATAATTATATCATAATGACTGTATTATAACAACACTGAAGAAATAGAGATATAGTTTTGAGAAATATATAATTCTCTAGAGAATTGGAGGCGAGTCTGGTTCACAAAAGACATTTGTGCATAGAAGTACAAATTGTATAAATTAAATGTATATAATTGTATAATATATCCAGAAAATATGGATTTGGGTCTAGTAATCAGCTGCCTCAATTAACCGGAATACCATGTATGTAAATATTATGCACAATTATCCAATTTCATGAATAACACACCTCTCGTGTAGGTCTCATCATAGGAAATCTTAAAAGAAGTTCATAAATGTCCTAGAAATTTTGTTCAAATTCAATATGGTCTTAGTAAGCGGCTGTCCCAATTAACCGTAGTCACGTGTATATTTTTCATATCCATGCAAAGTATCCAATTTCCAGTGAATAACACACCTCATAGATCTCCTAATAGAAGCTCGTTATGTGCCTTATGTTACCGTAATTGAAACTTTTTGATTCTATTTGATATCGGAAAAGGGCCCAATGTTCGGTATTCGTTTGACCATGTATATAAAGCCCTTTTGATATTTTCCCCTTCCTTCGATCGTCTCGTTTTAATTTCTATTTCTATGATGACAGAAACAATATTGGCGCTACGCTTTAATGTAATTTAATCAGATCTATATAGAGAACATTCTATGAATTATTCATAATGCATAGGAAATCGGAGCTTATGCTCAGGAGCATATAGAGCATTATACACGGGGGATATCACCAATAGTCCTCTCATATATGGAGAGGACATGGGACTTAATCTATTACACGCAATATTGACACCGAGCTATATAGGGAGATCAATGGGCCCTTTGATCGGGGGTGTCAATACAACAGACCCTATATATCCCTTTCAACACCAGACGAATCCATTTGAATTTACACTACTCTGAACACGTAGAACACTATTCTGAACATGTTAGAACACTGTCCTGAGCTTGTTTGTATAATAATTTTTTTACATTAATGTACACTATGATCGGAGATGTCAATACAACAGACACTATATACCCCTTTCATCACCAGACTTGTTAAACACTATTCTGAACACATTGAACACTATTCAGAACACGTGGAACACTAATCGGAACACGTAGAACACTATTGGGAACATGTAAGAACACTATTATGGACATGTTAGAACTCTGTTCTGAGCTTGTTTGCAATGCTTTCTGTATACAAATGTTCTGGCTTTATGGTTATATTTGCCTATTGAAGTCACATTTAAATCTTGATGGGCTTTATTGGGCAATCTTAAGTCATGTATAATAATGATGGGTTGAATATCCTTATATGGATCTTTATTAGGTCATGATGAACCACATATGGGTCATTAAATGTTATAACATTTGCATATTTGGATGGGCATTGCCATACTGGGCATATATGGGGTGACTATTGGTATAAATGGGCATATATGGGTGCATGAGTATTGTATAAATGGGCATATATGGTTGGGTATACCTGAAAAATATATATGGACAAACCTGGTCCGGTCCATATATGTCCAATTTCAGGTCAACATAACCATGAATATGTATACGAATTAACTGTTAGAAGTTAAGTTATAAAACTGTGTATAAGTTGTTCGCTAAACAAGAATAACAGTAAACATTTTATTATATATGCATTTAAAAAAATCATATTTAGGACCATGGCTCATATTCATTTGGGTCCTTAATGCTTGCTTATCAGAATCCTATTAAGATCTTCGTGTTCTTATTGCATATTTTTTGGGCCTATTTGAGTTTTTAATTCTAATGTTAGGTCCTTAAAGCATACATACTTATTTTGGACCTTATTACGTATACCTGCGTGGGACCTCATTGCATACTCACTTGGGACCTTATTGCTTTCGTATACATGTGTATTTTAGCTGTAGGCTAATTGGATATACAGAAACATGCCCTTAAGGGTTGATTTTGCTTTGAAAAAGGGGGGAATCATAATTAGGCCACTGTAAATAATAGTCTGAAATTCTACAATGGAAAAATCTTATAAACAAACACGGAATGTTTATAGAATTTTGATAAGTCAACTGGCAATGCACCCTGAAACATGCTGAGAGCCAAAATCGATATCTCAGACACAATTAAATATTATATACGTGCCATGAAAATCAATAGAATTTCGTCTCTCTTCTATTATATACCTGTGTACAATGTACTTGTATACACCCCTAAGGTCGTTCCTTTTACGAGGATATTAGCTTATTCCAATATAGGAAACCACTCCCTTACATTTATACGCACATGCACTAAGGTGCTTTTTAATGCAAAAATATCGACAAACATATATATATATATATATATATTTTTTTTTGCACATTAAAAGATGGACCTATATACCCTACCTGTCTCTAAAGATTGTCCTCAAACGCATGATAGTGCAATTTTGAAGTATAAATGCGTTTGTATGCAAAATTTAAAATGTTACTATATATACAGTACATGAATTATACATATATAATTACACTATATGCATAGAAAACGAATTTTACAAATAATTTTTACCTGCAATATTCCGCCTTTACTTGTTTACTTTCGTAATGAGAAATTATATACAAGGTCCATATATGTGTCATATTTTGGCCCATTGGCAGCAAAACTGTACATGTATGGACATGCTTAAACTCGATATATTCCCGATTGTGACATAATCTAAACATTGTTTATATCATCGTGATATTTTGGAATTATCTGCCATTGTATAAAAACCACCAATTAGGATTAACCTTATGAGGGTCGTTCTTTAATTCTGCTGACATGTGTACCAAACGTGTTGATGATCAAAGACCGATTCAGCCGTCAATCCATGGGCGCAGGTGTTGCACCAAAAGGGATTAACCATCAAGGGGCAGGAGCACAATTAAAGGGGCCATTCAATGGAATGCACGCATGGGTCGTTCATAATTAATCTTAAGATGGCATCTCATAGGCCTAAATAAACTCTTGACTCTTGTTGGTAGTAAGAGAATTGAATGATTTGGTCCTTAAAAGCGGCTGGTCCTATATGTTTAGTCTTTGGTCCGATTATCCCTACATTTAACAATGAATAAAAGGTCCTCGGTTTTTTAATTTTTGTTTTCAATTCAAATAAATATTATATATATACAACTTTAAATAAAAATAACTATGACAGTTTGAAAATTTGGATCTGTTTGGTCCTAATAAAGCCGCTGGTCCTAATCATTCCAGATAATGGGACCATAATGGAAACATGAAATGTGGCTATATTATGCGAGCGGTCCAATTAGCCGAAGTTCTAAGGGGCTTATACATTATCTTGCTCATTTGGTCTTAATATTCAGTGGTCACATTACTCAAAATGCATAAGTATATATAAAGTATGCATGCATATACAAAGTGCATTTCGGATCATTGGACCATGGCCCTATAATAATGATATATGCGGGCAATCCTAATTTCCTAAAAACTGTGATTTTATACGAAAACTATAGCAGGGTATAAGCCAAGGGTCTTAACGGGGGATTTAGTCACCGTTAAAACTATTTGAGGTTTGTAATACGTCATTAGACCCGAACACGTGTTTAGCCTATAGGATTACGAGTTAAATTGATAGTGAAAGCACGCATGCGTAAAGGCGTAGGGCTTAAGGGACTTAGGGTCGAACAGCGTGAAAAACAATTAGAAAACGCCTAGGGATTTAATTGGATTTAAGGTCCTTATCAAACTCTCTTTTAATGCGATTTTGCCCTTTAGGGGTTTATATGGTGCGCATTAAGGGCAAGGGGGGAAATTAAACACGTTAGGGATGGTTCCCTAATTAATAGAATTCAGCCCCTTGAGCCACGAAGGGTTCTTTAATGGTAAAAGGTCCATCTGCTTTAAAGCCTTGTATTGACCACCAGTTGACCTATGCCCAAAATACTTAAAATTTGAACTATACCTAAATTGTTTCAAATAGGAAATCTGTTCCCGAATAATACCGGTAAACATCCCATATATGTTCTAGGGAACATTAAAATGTGTTAAAGGTCAGTAATGTATGTCTTAATCTACTGTTGGGAATGTCGCATCATATTTTGAAATTGCAAGTTTTCGTTGGGGACAAGATTTCATTTTTTTTTTTTTTTTGGTATAAAACGGTATATATAGCTATGCTATAGAACATGTTCAAAATATGGTGATATAACATTATAATTTAGCACTTGTTTAACACGCAAACTAATTTTTCATTTATAATTTGATAATATGCAATATACTTGTATATAGAACATTTGCGAAAAAAAGAAATATAAAAACGTGTTGAAAAAAAACTAGTTCAAGAACATTTATTAGAACACTAGTAAATATGTTTTACACCAACACTAGCTTGTATTTTTACACGAAAGTGCTTAATCTATCAATTCTGTCTCGTTTATCGGTAACAAACCAACATATACTCGGAACATTTGTATAGAAAAAAAGATGTAAAAAACATGTTCTGAATAGTGTTCTAGGCGTATTTACCAAGGTGTTGAAAGGGATGCACTGGGAACCGCTATAGAGAGAATCTCGAGAGTTTCTCCTTGTAGGTATAGGCGTCCTGCACTACACCAAAGCATTGCAGGTATGCAATGTATTGTACCGGGTGCCCCAAAAGTGTCTCGCCTTCAGGTTGGAATTTAATTCGGTATTATTATTGGGCTTAATTGCTCGCTGAGCATTTAGGCCTAGTTCGGTGGCCCTTAAATTCCGCGGGATCACGCCCTCACCCTGTCACCCCCACCCTCACCCCCGGGCCTCACCCTCACCCCCACGTATACAGAGAAATTGAATTCTTATTGACCCCCCTCATTTTTTTCCGTCTCTCTCTCTTCTGCATGTGTATTTTTTGATTGATAGTAAAAGAGATTGTCCGTTGCGGTGCATCTCTGGTTCCCGCACTCTGACAATGGCGACTCCACATGAGGTCCTCGTCCACCCTATTGTTCACCCTGTGCCCAAATTTGTCCCACAATCCCCTTCGCCTCCGTTTTCTTTTTTTTTAAAATAATAATAAAGTGCAGGAACAGAAGCAGAGACTTCATTTGTTGTTTGTCCTCGTATTAAGTCCTTTTTGTGCCCCTCGCATCCACCTAATCATTAAGGAATCCATTAAGGAAATGTCGGATTGTCACTATCATTACCTTTATTGGATATGGGGGCATTTGGGTCGATTGCACCAAACTCAGATTACGCCAAATGGAGCATCTAATGAAAAACAGTTTAAAAACACCTGTGAGAAACCTTTAAATTAACGCGACTGCAGCTAAACGCCAAAAACAGGAATTTAGAACACTATATAGGAACGTGAAATGGTGTTCTTTTAGAACACATTAACACATGTAGAAAGTGTCTTTTCTTGAAATGAGCATACACAACTTTGAACGGATTGTAGCTCATGAAAACACATTGATAATTTCAGAAAACGACTTTTGTGTCCTGGGATGTATTTACATGTGAGAATCAATAAATTAGAACATTTAAGTGATCGTAAATTGTTGCTGGTTCAGAACACATCGACACTTGGAGAACGTATTGTTTTCTTAAATACGTTTCAAAACTGCGTTATAAGTTAAAATCAGTAAAATTATAATCTAAAGCTTAGAACACCAAACGACTTTTAAAGGCTTGGATAACAGAACTCATTTAGAATGTGTTTAGAACGAGTGGAGACAGTGTTATGGTTTCTGAAATAAGTTTAAAAACTGCGTTATAAATAAAAATTAGTAAAATTGGAACTTAAAGATTGGATAACAACACATTTAGACTGCATGTTTAGAACGAATTTAGAACGTGTTGAGATATGTGGAGAACGTGGGAAAGGTTGCATACATTTCCATATATAGCTTTTCCATCCATGTTGTTGCAATTTTCTGTCTCAGACATTGTTTAAGTGTCATACAGGAATCCAATCTCGATGCTAAACTGCTTACAGTAAAAATACACTTTTTTTCATTTTTCCCCAATTTCGGCTTGGTTATGGTTGGATGATTCCCTCTTGACATGTCCCAGACTTCAGTGTACCCCCCTCACCATCCTCGTGGGACATCATCCTGTTTTTAGGGGGTAACATCATTAGTCAAAACCAGAAAAAAGTCAGATTTTCGTCCATATCAAACCTTTTGAGGGGATGAATTCAACTACAAAGTCCGCCATGCTTGCTGACCATGCAATAACAAAGTTAATAAAAGAAGAGCAATTAATCATTAACAGGTTTTTGGGAAAAGTTTGGATGGGGTTAAGGGGTTTTCCAGCTGAAAGCATGGCTGGTCAACCCCCTAACAAGTCACCCCCTTAAAACATTCACTCCATCATTCGCCATATATATATATAAAAAATAACTTGTGCAAAATCATGCTCTTTACATAGTGCGCACTTAGGACGCTGCAAAGTAAGGCCAATAAAGAGAGCAACTTCCCTCCCTAAGGGTACCCCCCTTACCCCTTAAATCCCCCATCATGCATCAGTAAGGTCTGAAAACTAGGCATACAATGGTGTATACTCGGAATGCATGACTTTTGTGTTATGGTCCAGGGGCTTAGGGGAATCTCAGGGGATAAGGAGGTCTTAGGGGGCGACACCGTTTCGGAAGGGTACCATCAGGTATCATGCTTCATACAACCAGATTTAGATGCGTGAAAACAAATGTTTTACTAAATGTAAAAACAACATTTTTTTGAAATTTTTGTAGTATTTTTTTTTCAGTTTAGGGGAATTGGATATGTGATACGTGGTGTTGTTGAGGCCATGCATGGACAAAACACGTCTTGATACGATGAGTTTTGACAAAAAAAATAACAAAAACATAAACAAACAAATAAACTAGGATGATACACTTGGTCAAACTTAACGTTTGGTAGGCTTTTATAGGCCGTGTATGAATTTTCAATATGGTTTTACCAACCCTATTTGTGTACATATCACAAAATATAACTTTATGCAAGTCTATACCTGCCCTATTGGTCAATATGATCACAATGGCTTTTAACAGCTTCATTTGTGTTCATATCACAAACTATATACGTTGTGTAGGTTTCTACCAGCCTTTTTTTCTGGTGTTTATATCACAAACTATATGAGCATATTGTGCAGGTCATTGCTGGTTTCATTTGTGATTTATATCACAACATTTGCATATGAAACAGGTTTGGTAGGAAGGTTTTATGTGTTATATCACAATATATGCATTAATGTTTTAACCAGTTCCATATAGCATTTCACAAAATTAACATGTGATACAATACATGTTTGACTAACTTCATTTGTGTTTGTATTACAGTGTACAATACACAACTATTTGTGTGCATGCTTGTCACAAAATGTTTTCTGTGCTTATATGTTATTACTCTTTCATTTGTGTTCATATCTTAAAATAGACATTTTATGCAGCGTTTATCCCTTTTAATTGTGTTCGTATCACACATTTACCATTTCAATGTGTTTTACCATTCTTATCTGTGTTCATATGACAGTAAGCATTTTATACAACGTTTTTAAGCGATTGTAAAACAAATTATGCATTTTGAGCAACTCATATCATTGGCACTACACAAGAAGTTATCACAAAATAGCCATGTTATGTAAGCTTTTACCAATTCCAAATGTGCATATATCATTCTAATTTGTGTTCATATGACAGTAAGCATTTTGATGAATTTTGAGGAAGTTTCCATACTACTCCTTTTTGTGTTATTATCACAAAATATGCATTTTGAGCAAGTTTCCATACTACTCCTGCTTGTATTATCATCACAAAATATGCTTTTTAAGCAAGTTTCCATACTACTCCTGCTTGTATTATTATCACAAAATATGCATTTTGAGAAAGTTTCCATACTACTCCTGTTTGATTGTGATCTGTTTGATGAAATGTGTGATTATCACACAATATGCATTTTGTACAAGTTCCCATAGTACACCTTTTTGTGTTAGTATCACAAAATGTGCATTTTGAGCAAGTTTCCTGTTTGTGCTATCACTATGCATTTTGAGGAAGTTTCCATACTTACTCCTGTTTGTGTTATCATTGAAACTGTACACAAGTCCATATCGCAAATTATAGTCCTGTTATTCAAGCTTCTACCATGCAATTCCATTTGTTTTTTATGCATATCACAAAATATAAGTTTTGCACAATTTTTCTGTCCCATATCCTACAAGGGGTAAATTCATGTACCCCATCTTATGTATACATTTTGTATACATGCTGCCCGCGCCAGATATGTTTCCGAAAGGTTAATTGTTAATTTGTGTTTCTTCACTGTTAAGTGCCAGGTATAAATTTCCCGTTCATTTAGGTTACGTCATTCCCTTTTCTATTGTATGCCACATTTTCATCATCAGCCAACTTTTTTTTTTGAATTTCGTATAAGTTTGATACGTATGTGTCCCAGGCCACCTGTTTCTGGCCATTGTTCCCTCACCTACTTGTATTCACACTATATCAAAATGATCCATTTTCCGTTCTATATATATATTTTTATATATTAAACACGTACGCCTTGTATATATATACTATGTTGCAAACATAGAAGTATGCTACATCATTCGGGACATCATCAATATCCTAGCTGTCATAGTCTTCTTTTTTTTGGTGTTGAATCCTTCGATATTATACATATATTTTGGGTCCATCTTTTAAACGGTTAATTAAACCTCTATTAGACGGCCATTGCTTGGCCCCGCCCCCTTTTGTCTACCTGTCCTCAAAATGATAGATGATGCAAACAATACTTTCTCC
Organism: Julus scandinavius; assembly: GCA_034696685.1. NCBI lineage: Eukaryota > Metazoa > Arthropoda > Diplopoda > Julida > Julidae > Julus > Julus scandinavius. Next base: position 14,310 of record JAQGAE010000892.1, on the reverse strand, counting down.
TATTGTTGCTTTTTTATTTTTTTTCTTGTTGTTGTTACCCCTTGATGTGCAGCGACCTCTACGAATAGCCTTTGGAAATGGCCAACTAGAATTTGATTGCTTTTCAATACTATGATTTTTTTATAAGCTTTAATGTATACATGTTTCATGCAAACTTAGTCATCTAGTGTTTAAAAAACAACTTTTTTACTTGTTGCATGTTGTTGTTGTTGTTGTTGCTGCTATCATAAAAAGACAACACCATTACATACTCTACATTTTAAATTAACTACGAACCAATTAAAGGGAAATTTTAGAGTGGCGAAATTGAAATTAAATAACATTTTGGAATGTCAGGAATTTATGAATGACCCTTGAGAATAGCGCCATCTATGGGTAATTCTAAATGGCTGTCCTAATAGATGGGATACTGGGAAGACATGTTTTTGCATGTAATTTGTGTACAATATATTAGGGAAATTAATTGTTCCTGATAGATATGAAACTACCGATGTTAATGTGTGAAATTATACATCTAAGAGAAAAATTTATATTGTATACAAATATACTTTGCATTATACAAGTACTCTAATCCAACCAAATAGATTTATATATATATTAGATCAACTGAAATGTATTGTCAGATCTTAGTGTGATGTGGCTTGATATAAAAAGTTATATGGATAAAAATATTGACAAAATACGATTTTATCCAAGTTCAGGGACACTGATGGGTCCCGGCGTTTATTAGCGACCAATAGCTGACGCCATCTAGTGGTTCTCGTGGTAGGTGGCGCCACCTTCAATGTCCTTATAAAAAGCACTTGTACACAACAAACGCTTTTTTCTCCTTATACAAGGCACTTCGTCAGCCATATCTGTGACATTTTACGCGTTATAACTTATATTCCTGCAAATGGACGCGTTTAGGGGCCTTATTCAGAAAAAAATGTTTTTTTTCTTAAATAAATTTTGTCGATCTGCATCGCAGACATGTCAATGGGCTCTGAACATAAAAGAGAAGGAAAAGTGAGGGAAAAAACCGTTTAGAAGAAGCCAAAATGGTTTTTTTATTAGCCATACCCATGTCACGTATCAACATAGCGGAAAAAGCGCTAAAATCTACGTATTATTCAATAAATTCCTAGGGTTTTTACCCAGAGTACCATTGAGGGAAGATTGGATCGTAAGATAGGGAAATAAGTGCCTCACTCTCCCCATGCATGCACACACTGCGTGCATGTGATGAGGGAAGGGGAAAAGATATATGACAGCACTGTATTGAATACTCACAGACGCCATTTTCTTATTCTTTTTATTTGTTGTAATTTATGTGACACGTTTTGTAGCTTTTTGTGTGACACTATTTCTTACCAACACTTTTTTGTACTATTTCCCCTTTGAAGACCTAAGGATTTATGGCTTATATGGCCCAATGCCTTGGATCGAATCCCGACCTACCCTCCTATTTTTTAAGACTTTTTTGGGGATGAAGGTAGAAGCGGTAAACAGGTGGTCATAAATTCCAACCAGATCAGCCTGCATTACCTGATATAAACGAATACCTGAGATTATTAAGGACCTTTCGAAACTTCTTAACAACATTATTTAAGACGTGTATTTGGATAACATTTAAGACGTGTATTTGGATGAGGGGAAGGGTCTTAGGTCCTAACAAAATTGTGAAATTTGCATCTGCTATGTATAGAGTTGGCTAAAAAACATAAAAACTTTGACAGTTTTAAAAATCCGAAGTTTGAAAAATCCGAAGTTTGAAAAATCCGAAGTTTGAAAAAACCGAAGTTAGAAAAATCGGAAGTTTGAAAAATCCGAAGTTAGAAAAATCGGAAGTTTGAAAAATCGGAAGTTTGAAAAATCAGAAGTTTCAAATTTAAATTTTTGATGATCAGAAATTTGACCAATCAGAAATTTGAGAAATAAAAAGTTTGAAAAACAGAAGTTTGAACAATCAGAAGTTTGAACAATCAGAAGTTTGAACAATCAGAAGTTTGAAAAATCAGAAGTTTGAAAGATCCGAAGTTTGAAAGATCAGAAGTTTGAAAGATCAGAAGTTTGAAAAAATCAGAAGTTTGAAAAATCAGAAGTTTGAACAATCAGAAGTTTGAGAAATCATAAGTTTTAAAATTCAAATGTTTGATGATCAAAAATTTGAGAAATCAAAAGTTTTGGAAATCGAAAGTTTGAAAAATCCGAAGTTTGAAAAATCAGAAGTTTGACAAATCGGAAGTTTGACAAATCGGAAATTTGACAAATCGGAAGTTTGACAAATCGGAAGTTTGACAAATCGGAAGTTTGACAAATCGGAAGTTTGACAAATCGGAAGTTTGACAAATCAGAAGTTTTAAAATTCAAATGTTTGATGATCAGAAATTTGAACAATCAGAAATTTGAGAAATCAAAAGTTTGGGAAATCGAAAGTTTGAAAAATCAGAAGTTTGAAAGATCAGAAGTTTGAAAGATCAGATGTTTAAACAATCAGAAGTTTAAACAATCAGAAGTTTGAAAAATCAAAACATTGAAAGATCCGAAGTTTGAAAAAATTAGAAGTTTGAACAATCAGAAGTTTTAAAATTCAAATGTTTGATGATCAGAAATTTGAACAATCAGAAATTTTGAGAAATCAAAAGTTCGGGAAATCGAAAGTTTGAAAAATCCGAAGTGTGAAAAATCAGAAGTTTGACAAATCAGAAGTTCGGGAAATCGAAAGTTTGAAAAATCAGAAGTTTGACAAATCAGAAGTTTGAACAATCAGAAGTTTGAGAAATCATAAGTTTTAAAATTCAAATGTTTGATGATCAGAAATTTGAGAAATCGAAAGTTTGAAAAATCCGAAGTTTGAAAAATCAGAAATTTGAAAAATCACAAGTTTGAAAAATCAGAAGTTTGAAAAATAAGAAGTTTGAAAAATCAGAAGTTTGAGAAATCAGAAGGTTGAAAAATCAGAAGCTTGAAAAATCAGAAGTTTTGAAAATTTAAGTTTAAGAATTTCAATTTTTGATGATTTAGAAGTTAAAAAAGGCAAAAGCATGAAGATCAGAAATTTTTCATACTCAGAACTTTAGAAATTGAAAAGAATATTTCTGCAAATCCTTAATTTTTTTGACGGATTGTCACAATTTATAAATTTGAAATTGAAGAAGGTTAAAAATACAATAGTTTAGAAAATCATTTACGGATTTTGAATATTCAGAAGTTTAAAGATTAAGGAGTTTGAACAATTAAAGTTTAAATATTTAGATGCTTCCAAACTTTTGAGTATTCAGAAGTTTAAAAATTCACCAACTTGAGGCTTAGGCACCTTGAAAATTGCAAAATGTTAACAAAATTCAAAGTTTTTTAACCATTGTTGATATTCATATAAATTTTCCCACAATTCACTATACCATATAGAGATAAATTTAAAATTGAATCCCTTGTTAAAAGGGACATGTAATATTTTACCATTTTTTGCTCCAAACTTTTGCCACATTTGGTACATTTTATGACCATGTCACATAAAGGTTGGAATGTGTTACAGTATGTTGCATGTTAACAAACCCTAGTAACCACCTTAACAATTCCCATGCTTTGCATTTTTGTGTCACCTTAGTGATTTTAATGGCCTTACGCGGACTGGGACCCACCCCCGGCCCCCCTATGAGGTTGTTTTTTTGGTAGGAGTGTTAAATACTTCCGAGGGGACTAAGGGGTGGGCTACCGTTACCTGGCACTAAATTCTAAATTCGTTCATTGGGTCCCACACTCTGTGGCTTTGGGACCCTCGTTTCTAGTCATCATTCTTCGCCCCTTTGACAGTTATTCCTCAATGGTCCTAATGCCAAATGCACGGAAGGTCCGAATTTTCGCCAGGGGGTCCGAGTCTAGGTGGGGATTAGGTCGTTAAGACACCTGAGAGAGTTCGAAGGTGTCAGTGGCTCCAGGGCCAAAGACCTCCTGCTGACAAAAGCCCAGATACCTTTGCAAAAAAACAACATATATTTTAAAACTAGGCATCACAGAAGTGTTTATAACACCTACTTTATTTATATGTTTTGGGCAACTTCTATATCGTTGATATATATATGGGTTGATCAAGGGGGTCCTGACCCCCTATATCACCTTTAAATACCCTAAATTAAGGACAATAAAGGGGGTACTTAACCTAAAATCTGACATCATATACCTGCCATCTTAGTTGTATGCTTACCATTGCAGGTAAAACTATATATGGACTTGTTTGCGCCATATTTAGCCTTTGGATAGCCAGATTTAGCTATATTAACCATATTTAGCCTTTGAATAGCCAGAGTTAGCTATGTTAACCATATTTTGCTTTTGATTAGCCAGATTTAGCTATAGTTTTATAGTTATTTAGCCGTGTATGGGTCATATTTAGCCTTTCGATCACTATGCAGATTTAGCTATATATGCACCATATTCATCCCTTGGCTAGCCATATATGAAACATATTTAGCCTTTTTATAGCCTATGCAACCTAGCAGCACTCTATTCGGTATTCTAATGCTCATTATATATGAACCATATTTAGCTTTATGATAGCCATATTTAGCTAAATTTGCACTATAATCAACCATTGACTAGTCATGTATGAAATGTGTTAACCATTGAATGCCCAAATATATACATATTTGGGTCATTATACTTAGCCTTTGAATAGCCATATTTAACTAAATTTGCACTATAACCATCCCTTGACTTTAGCCATGTATACGAAATATGTTAGCCGTTGAGTACCCATACATATAGCTTTTGGATATATCCCATACAACCAGTCAGCACCATTATATAGTACATATTTTAATGATCATTATATGGACCATATTCAGCTTTTGAATAGACATATATAGCCGTGTATGGGTCATACTTTTCCTTTGAATAGCCATATTTAGCTAAATTGACTATAGCCATGTATGAAATATGTTAGCCCTATTCATCCCTTGACTAACCATGTATGGGCTTAATTAACCATGCACTGAATGCATTCTATAACTGTGTAATTATTTCACCATATAGATGACCATTAGGACCATATCAAGCTTTTGAATGACAATATAGGGGCATGTTCTTTACTTTTGAGTTTTCATATATGGACCATTATGTGGTCCATATATGAAAACTCAAAAGTATTTATTTAAAATCTTACTTATCCATTTAACACTATCCCCTATCTGTACAATCGATAGGCAAACAATGCTCAATAAACAAAAAGAAAATACAACACTCAATGAGCAATACTCTTAAAAAGGACAAAAACAATATTACATAAAAAGATCACATTTTATGATGGAATGATGTACATTGCACATTACGCATTACATGGTAATATACAAACACATTCGACCATACGTATAAGGGCACCTATACATGTTGGTCCTATCACGCACTTGTATATGGCCATGTATGTCCAGATACAAATATACTCTTGGGTTCTCACGCATTGTGGTATACACACGCGATCTTGTCATCACCTGCACATTAAGTTTGAGGGCATACCTTGAAAGGGCTTTAAAGGGCAACCTGTGGTCCAAAGCGATACAATTACAAGGAGCTTATACTTGTATTTAAATTGAGATAATGAAAAATAGCAGAAAATAGGAAGTGTAAGGGTGAGGGAGGTTGGACAAAAGGCGTGCTTATTTCATGACCACACAAGTCATTTAAAGTTTGATTATACATTTCACAGAATAAGGTCAATTCAATTATGAGTATAGCTGTTTTTAGAAATCGATGCCCTTTGGTGAAGGAGGGGTCAAATGGTCCATAGTGTTACCAAAAGTGAGACATTGTCCATTGAACAGTCGGTTGTGTGCATTTCTATGGGATTTTCCCCTCTGCAATATGGCGTGCAACATGCAGCATACACCTTTTTAAAAGAAAAAAATCCCAACAAAAATGAGGGGGTTCTCGTGTTCGATCCATTAAAGGTGAAAAGTAATACCATTTAACGTGTATATAAGGCTCAAATGGGCCATATTGGATAACAAGAGAAGGCCCTAAAGACGCTAAAGTGCATTGAAAATGAAATGAATAAATAGGACAAACGGCCATGTTTGAATTAAAACTACACAGTAGGACCTGTGGAAACCTATGGAAACATGGACCACTTGCTACTGTATCAAATGGCCCTGGGTTTCATTCACGACTCTAAAGGCATGCCCTTTAGAAAGGCCCTTTAGAAATGTGCGGACAAATAGGACATGCAGCCATGTTTGAATGAAAACCACACGGTATATAGGACCCATGGAAACCTGGGCCACTTGCCACTGTATCAAATGGCCCTGGGTTTCATTCACGTCTGTAAAGGCATGCCCTTTATATAGAAAAAATACTTTTAGAAAGGCCCTTTAGAGGAAATCAATCCTTTGCTTCCAGATACTGTAACAAAAACCACAGGACGAAAACCGTTTAAATTTTGATTAAAATGCGTGTTTGGAATTTTTTCATTCGATTTAATGTAACATATTCAATCTGGGAAACCACCGAGTTTCATCCCCTATCAAAAGCCCCCCTTATCAAAAAAAAAGTTATAAAAGGGCTCATGACTAAGTCCGATGATGTAAGGGGGGGAAATAGATGAATTTAGGGGAACCATGATGGCAGATATTTTCAATGTTGCCAGATTATATTGTATCCGCATTTTCGGATGGGGTGGAGGGGTAAGTATGTGGGACTCCCATATATGGGTTGTGGTGAAATGAGTGATAACCACTGGGGCAACCCCTCAGTTAGAAGGACTTTAAGGACCCCCTCATTTGCACAAATGGGGGATTCATATTTCTCATTTTGCTATAGACGACCATATCTTTGTGTATGGTTCGATGAAAACTTTAGGGGATGTTTGGCAGGGATTTATTTTTGGAGGGGGTCCATATACATGGGGTGAGATTTTAGGAGACAAACTTCTGCTCTAAATATCCCCTTTTAATACCTTCTATAGTTTGAAGGGAAGTATCTTTTAATTTGAAGGAAATGTTGAAGGTTTCTAGGAAATGACCTTTAGTTTTAAGGAAATGCCCTTTCATTTGAAGGAAGCTGGAAGTATTTTGGAGGGATAAGATGCCCCAAGTGGTAATTACTGGCTTTACTGCATGAAAGGATCATTATTACGTATCTGAAGGGATTATTTTTCTAATATTGGCTTTTTGGATTCATTTGTCGCCTTAAATTAGCATTGGATTACGTTCACTTCCATGCTGAAAAAGTGAAGCCACTTTTGTAATAAGGAGTTTAAGCCGGTATAGTTATATCGACGTGTTAATAAAATGTATTTTTAAGTATTGTGCAAAGATATATTTGGATAATTTTGTCCAACGTATATTTTTGTATAAAAACAATTTTGAAAATGAATACATTTTAATATATAATTTTTCGACTTTTCGCATTAATAAAACGGTGTTTTAACAATGTATAATTAGCTATTCACACAGAACATGTTTAAAATGTTAACGTCTTCATTTGTCAATGTACATTATTCAAGTGAAGTCATTTTGGCATAACGTTAACACTTCTGTTATTGTATGCTAATTGTGAAATAGCATCCTTGTATATGACACGAACAAAAACTTCCTTTATGTGCCCTGATAACAATAGGTCCAATTGGTATTGTTGTCCCAAATTAGCACTTGAGTGACGTCATATCTGTTTCCAAAATGAGTCTTTTGTGTTATGTCGTTTCAAAGGTGAGAATTCCGTCATGTTTAACACATTGTTAAGTCACTTAGACAACTATAGAAAACGAAAATTAAGAGTCTGCAACTATTTCGTCCTCACAGAGAACATAGTGTTCAAAATTGGAAATGTGTTCCAAATAAAACCCCAGATTCTATTAGAAAACAGTATATAATACTGATATAACACATAAAAGAGCAACATTTGTTATAATTTTGTGTTATGATGAAACTTGAAATTTGCAACACGTGTTCTGCAACGGATGTTAAGATCACAGAACATTTGAAGTGCCATATATCTTCATATTCTCAGTGTATGTGTTCCAAATAAAACGGCCAGCTTTTTATTGGAGCGCGATATTGTACACAAACAAAGTTTCATAAACATCGAACTCATGTATTCTACAACACTCCTTAGGACCGCACAATATTTGAAATGTTCTTGTTTCCAAAAGATCAACACTATATATGCGTTCATTTATTAATTCTACTTGTTCTAACGCGTTTTCCATGCATATATGCGATTTTATATCACAGACCAATTTAAGGTCTCATTGTGTTTTAAAAAGTGCATAAAATGATTAAAATTCAACCTAATTGTGTTTACTATTAAAGTGCTGAACAATCATGTTCCAGAACACATAAGAACGCATTCTTATAACCCGATTTTGAGAGATATTAGCAAGATATTCCTTGGCGAGATTTTACTAAAACTTTATTGACAACATGTTAGGGAATATGTTTAGAAGTTATCAGCGTATTTTGGGGCACTTTTCACACCTGTCCAAAATAGAAAACAGCAAATCCTCATGTTATTTTGACAATGAGATGAGTTTCGATAAGGGCAAATAACCCCTGCCCTAACCCCTTAACCCGTCTGCGGCTACCTCCCTTGGGAACAGCACCCATATCGTTCGGGTGAAAAAACAGATAAGACACGAGGGTCCCAGACTACAAAGAATGGGACCTATATGGACAAAAAATAATATACGAGTTAGGGACAAGAATGTATGAAAGAAAAGCGACATGTCGGCATAGGGACACGTCGCATATTTCGCGACATAACATGTGAATAGAGACGGGTGACCATTCACCTGGAAAACATGAATAGACGGAAGGGTCCTTTGCCAAAGGTCCCCCACCCCTCTCTCCTTATTGCAGCCGGTTAAAACAAGGAGTGCCAACATGTTTTCAATGGAGGAGGACTCCCTTTTGCAGGGATATGAAAGGACTGTGACGTGACATTTTGTGCTGAAATTGTTAGGGCCCTTTATTGGAATGTTTTTACAGAAGTTTCGTTATAACCGGTTTACAATAACATCGTATCTTAGGCACATTAAAAACATTACGCATTTTAATTTCTTTTAACTGACGTGATTTAGGAAAAAAATAAGTTGAAAGACTAAAAAATCGAATACTTGAAATCTGATCATTCAAAAACCTTAATATGGACCCTGCAAGGTTATATAATGTTATATGTGGTCCATTAAGCTTTGCCGAATTATGACAATTTCGTTACAACCGATTTTAGCCTTAATACCATTAGACTAAATTTCAGACATTGTATTTTCAGTTGACAATTTATGTGACAAGAGTTTTTGCAAAATTGGAAGCCATTGGAGGATGTATGAAGGAAGGGGCCCTTAGAGTGGAAAGGGGGATGGGAGGGTACCAAGGGCACGGGAAAACTTCGGTGTTTGCAGGGGGCGCTGCCTGCTTCTATTGATCCTTACTGTTTAATAGTTCTTGCACCTATCATCCTCCATATCTCTTTGAAGGTACCGAGAGGATCCTGCCATCGGTCCACTGATGGAGGGCCTTTGTGTGCCACTGAGTTAAGGAGTGTGGGACAGGAGGGAGGCAGGGGTCAGTTGACAGGAGAGGACATGGGGACAACATCGGTGGCAGTGCCAAAGACAGTTTTTTTTTTTTTGTTGAAAAACGATTGCAGGATTGTCACAGTCAAGCAAGCCAAGAAGATGGAGGACAAAAGAGGTTGCTCCTATGCTCTTCAAGAATGGACTGAGGAGGTGGAGGAAAGGGGGGAAGGCGACGGGACAAAGGGCACAAAAGAGTTTGGGGACAAAATGCGTGTGAGAAAGGAAGGGACATCCGTGGACAAAAGATGGCAGACGGACAAAGACAGTAGATGAAAAGCAAAAGAGGGGAGGAAATGAACAGGAAGGGACATTGAAGAAAAAGAAGAAGAAGGAGGGAAAAAAGATTAGAAATGTATGGAGGACCTCGAAGGGTGGACCTGGGGCAGGGCCAAAGGTGATCCAAACAGAAAGGGTCCGTGGGGCCCTGCAGAAGGGCTGCCACTGTGGACGGGTCATTAGTCACCAAAAGCTTCATCAACGCGCTGAGGTGCTACCAAACCATGGCCAAGGTGACAAAAGGCGGGCCATGAACACCAGGTGGCACCCCCTCTCCCACTCACAAACTGCTGGGGTCCAAAGCTTAAATGTCCCAGCACGAAAATTCAGCTGAAAATCTGGTTAAAAACGAGTGAATGTGTGGAAAAACACGCGTCAATAACATGTTTTCAACACGTCAAAGTTTAAATCACATCATATCTTGCAACTGACACGTTTGTGATATGTATGCAAGGAACAAAAAAATGATGTATGGGAAATGCCATATGTGGACATGTATGCACATGTATTTTTATAGTATTTTTGTCTATAAATTGTCTGTAAATTTTTGAAGAAATTTCGGAAACGGCTGTATACAGCCGTTTCAAAGGCTAAATAGGGGGCATATATAGTACATATGGTCATTTCAAGGCAAAATACGGTCTATATGAATATTCAATTGATATATATGGATGGTCATTAAGGGCCGGTTGCACCAACAAAGGTTAAATAAAAGGTTAGCTAACCTGAGGTTATATAAAACCACGAGTTAACCTCAGGGTTAGCCTCATTGGTTTTCTTTAAGTTAACCAATGGTCAACTGTTAACTTCCTTTGGTGCAATGCTTTTCCTAGTTAACTCACTGTTAACCTTAGGTATAGCTTAACCTTTATTGGTGCAACCGGCCCTAAGTGGTTAAATTTGGTCTATACATTGCTAGATATGGCACACCTGTACATATACAATATAGCTTTTCCATCTGGGATAATACAATGCAATGTATACATGTTAAAAACGTGTTTTTAATAAGTATGGCTACAACATTATATGTCATTCGAACGAGGGTTATGCAGTAGGTATATAAGCTTATATAATTACAAAATGGCGGACGGAAACTATGTATGGGTTTCTTATCACCATATATACATGACAATGTTAAGCCAGAAATACACTTAAGATTTCCGTTTTCAGGCAAAAAGCCATTTGCTCAAAACTATACTGTTCGTAGGAAAATCAACGGCGCTCTCACGTAGAAAAACCATATAATTGTGGAATTAGATCCAGGGGGAGCTGCAGAAAAAAAAGAATTACTTTACATGCTCGAACACGTAGATCATTGGCGTGGTATTATCCCATTTGCCGAAAACGAGGGTGAAAAAAAGTGAAAAAAGGCGTCGAAATTGCTCCGTGCTAATCTCTAAGCTTGTGTGTGGCGAGGATTACAAAAAAAAATATATATCCATCAGGAGGATTAAATACACAATCATGCACGAAATGCCCTAGAGGCCCTAGACACTGCAAATTAGAAAAATAAGAATTTACCCTACATATTTTAGGTTCCTACAATAATATTAATCTAAAAAATAGAAAAATATATGTTGGGAGATTGGGGAGCATTGAGACACTTTTCCAAAACACTTTTTAACCATTCAATGATTGTCTTATTTATCTAAAATTGTAATGATGTGGGGTTTAACTAAGTGGATGTGCTTGACATTGTTATGAAACGAATTCTGTCAAATCTGCTGTAAAATTGACGTTTGAAAATTTGTTGTGGAATGTCTCATTTTACCCCACTCCATGGGTATAAATTCATGAAGTAGACGAAATTATGCAAAAATATTATAAAAGCTGTTATTTATCATTGTTAAACTGAAAAACGTAATGAAATATGAAGACATGAAATTATTGTACTTTAAAAAAGTTGCTTCACAGTGATTTTCACTTTTCAAGTGAAATCGTTCAATTTAAATTTCTCTAAAATATTTTCAACTTTATTTAATTCATTTAGCTATGTTAGACATATACTATATAATAATTATAAAAATTGACAACAAATAAAAAAGTTCCAATTCAAGGATTGTTATGTTAATGTGTCTCACCTTGCCCCAAATCAGTTGTCTCAGTTTACCCCACATGAGGATACCGTGTAGAAACTTGCATCAAAGGAAATTATATTCAACTAAAACGATACGTTTCTATTTATTCAGCACTAAAACATGCATGAATTAGCAACATATAGAACATTTGCAACAAATATCTAATTTTATGACACAAAAACCAAGTCTTTAAAATTTCACAAAGTTATTGTATACTATCTGCTTGCTACATAGGTTGTAATAGCAGCCATGCATGCACCATATTTATCAGTTGAATACCCATGTACAGATTTCAGATATGGAACTGAACTGAACTGAACTGAACATGTAGCATATCCTTTGTAACGGACCCTCCAACAGGAGGCGCTACTGTAGCGATATAGATTTCGCTTCACTACAGCTCTACGATGTTATACCACCATAGATTTATCACTTTCCCGTTTCATGGACCACCACCATCACTGTGTATGGGGCATAATATGACTGATTTATCCGTTAGGTGGCGTGCCAGCCCAAGGCACGCCACCTAACGGATAAATCCGTCACCCTGCTATTGTAATCTTTCTATCAAATTACTAACATAGACTTAATATTTTCCGCTATTAAATGATGCGTTTCACGATTAAGAAAATTTGCCCCGATTTCAAGCAATATCAATTTCCCCCAACTTCCACAAAAAAAAAATACATTTCTTTAATTGAGAGTCAAATAAAACACGTATAAAAAACAATCGCTAAAAATGTATACACTTTAGACGAGTGTTCATAGAAATGCTTTTTCCCTATTAGATTATCTAAAGAGCAGTAATAAATTTCTACATTATAAGAGTATGTATTTTCGTCTTTTCCTTCCTGAATGAAGGATTTTCAGGAAATTTATCGCTTTTTGGGGATCTTTCAATTTTAGTTCCTCATTTTGTCTATAATAAACACTAACATATAGAAAAAGAAAGAAAAAAAATTATATAGAGAATAAGCTTAAATACATATTGCTCATTTCAACTTGAGATTATGCTCATAAAAACGCTACCTGCAAAGGGAAAATATTTTCACTATGTTAATGTTTGCTGTATAAATCAAGTAATGACTAATAATAATAATAATTATAATAATAATAATAATAATTATAGTTTTAAGCCAGAGGGCCAGCAAACTACGGCCCGCGAGCCAAATCAAGTTCCTCGATGTAACACATTAGCTACCTATGACTAACTAAAATTTCCAATATGGCCTACGGGACATTAAAACATTTTCAATATGGCCTCCAAGACATTAAAACATTTGTAATATGGCCTCCAAGACCTCAGGCATTCCCAATATAGCCTTAACGATTTGTAAACATTTCAAATATGGTTTCCAAGCCATTAAAACATTTTCAACATGGCCTCCATGACATTAAAACATTTCCAATATGGATTCGAAGCCATTAAAACATTTTCCATATGGCCTCCATGACATTAAAACATTTCTAATATGGCCTTTAAGACTTCAAGCATTCCCAATATTATAGCCTTAAGGATGTATAAACATTTCCAATATGGTCTCTAAGCCATTCAAACATTTCTAATATGGCTTGCAAGACCTCAGGCATTCCTAGTATGGCCTTAAAAACCTATAAACATTTCCAATATGGCCTCCAAGACCTCAGATATTTTCAATATGGCCTTATAAAGTCCTAAAATGTTTCCAATATGTCGTCCAATGCCTAATGCTTTCCCAATATGATCTTTAAGACCTATAAAAATTTCCAATATGGCCTCCAAGACATAAAACATTTCTAATATGTAATCCAAGACCTCAGGCATTCCCAATATGACCTTAAAGATTTATAAACATTTCCAATGTCCTTTAAATCCTAAATAATTTTAATATGGCGTCCAAGAAATTAAAACTGGTCCAATTTGGTCTTCAAAACTGCAGACATGTCTAATATGGTTTCCAAGACTGCAGACGTTTCTAATATGATCTCCAAGACCTACAAATATTTTAAATTTGGCCTTTCAACCAAGCATTTGTATGAATTTCCATAATTTTTTATATTATTTTATTGTGATTTTGATTATTTGTAACTTGAATTTTACATAGTTTTGACTAAATTAAAATTTTAATATTTTATTCCAATTTTTAATATTAGTTTTTATGATTTGTAGAAATCATAATATCACAATACATTTGGACGAATGTGTCCTGAACACAGCACGGTTTGAACATGTCTCAAATTCCACCTTTTGAATGTTGGCACTGTTCAGATGTTTATTTTCTAAAATAATACGTATCCAAGACAATAAGGTAAGATGTTTTTATTTTTTTATTTGTATACTTTTAATGTAGTTTGATATACGTAAGAATCCAAAATGGCCGCCTCTTAAACCCCCTAACCGACCCCCTTCCTCCCCCAAAATTCTTCTCC
>JAQGAE010000891.1:0-28385 GCA_034696685.1 Julus scandinavius | reverse complement strand
AAATTTACAAATAAACACACAATTCTCAATTATGATATTGACCTTAAAGCCAGCATCAGGCAAGATATAGATAGATAAATATATATATATATTGTTTGAATATATATATATAAAGTTGTAGCGCACCTGAAAAATGTTGCTTATATAGTGTCGTTGCAAATTGTCTTTTTTGATTTTTTGGAAAGGAATTTTCCAAATAACGAAAATGTCTAGACTCATGCAGGAAATTCAAGCATAAACTGGTGTTTAAAACGATTTTCAAGCATAATTCTTGACTTTTCCGAGGTGATTTTCCCTTAGATATTAAAACTTTTTGCAAATAACAAATAATGCATTTTAAAAAAATAAATAAATTAACAAATAAATTAACAAAAAAATAAATAAATAAATAAACACCCTTGTAGAAAAATAAAAACAACATCGCAAACAACATAGTAAAACATCATTGATTGAAAAATTCAACTTTGTTGTTTTATAAGGGCATCATCCTTTAAATGTTGAAGCACCACCTCCCACGACCAATCCCAGAATATCCAGAATATTTTTCCAAATAATTTGAACATTTTTCTAGAGTTAAAACAATTTTCTTGTTACATTTATTTACGTATTTTTCCCAACCTCGACAGAAAATTCTAGCATAAACTGGTGTTTAACACTAATTCTAAGCATAATTCCAGACTTTTACGAGGTGTTAAACATTCAAGTACATTTCCCGACTTTCCCGATTTTCAGGTTTATTGGACATCTTTATCCAACTCGTATTTTGTAACATTTCATATCGAAATGTTACAAAATACATAAATAAACCTTTACAAAAAATAACATTTTTGTTTTCGGCTTCCAGAAAATTTCCGACTTCCAGGTTTATTGGACATCTTTATTCATCTCATATTTTGTAAACATTTCACATTTTTGTTTTCGGATTCCAGAAAATAAGTTCAACATTTTGTTAACGCCAGGGAGAAAAACTTCAATACCAAGGCAAAAACTTTTTTGGATGCTTCTTGGGTTTTAAAAAAATACACAAGTATGGAGTTTACCTTCACCTTATTAAGATCATTGCATAATCTTAATTGCACCCATCACGAATAGCCGTCATTAAAAGTAAACTTATCCTGAATTTTGATTTCAACAGTCAAGTTGTCATCCTCGATTAGTCATCCAATATGTGATGAAAACCAAACAAGAATGTATTCTATGAGGACAGTTAAAGAGCAGTTGTTGAACTTATCCATCCCAACAGTATTTCATTGCACTTTTTTTTTACTCAGAGTAAACTGAAGCAGCGTGTCCTCTGACCTTCAGGTTGGCCAATCTTGCACCATCAATCGATAAATGTCGCTGCTGAGGTCTGTTCAGTTTTATTTGAACAAGTCGAGGGGATATGCATTTTCTCGTCGATTGTGCCAGACAGCATGGCCCCAGCTCGCTCTACTGCACATTCCAATAATGCCAGGCAAAAAAAAAAGCATTCGAGGTTTCCCATTTCGGGGAACATCAGGAATTTTAGATGAATGTGAGGAGAGTGAACCGTAAGACGTCTACTTCGCCAGAAAGTTTGGTGCCAGAGCATCGATTTCGGAGGGTCATTTCAAGAGATCCGTGGTTGCCACAACCATTCATCAATGGTCCTCAAACTAGAAACGTTAAACAACTGGGGCCTACCATGACCTGCCTTTAACTTGTCATCTCTTATGGAAATACATGTTAAAACATTTTCGTGCTTCTGGAACATGCAGTTTCAATAATGCAAACCCTATCATTGGTTCAGCATGTTTTTATGGTGTTCATTTAATAAAACCACATCTTTGGAATCTTAATTCCGGATGCCCAGTAAATTTGCTTGAACAAATACAAGGATTTCAAGATTCAGCCCCTAAAATTTCTAAAGAACCCTCCCACGACCGCAGTATTTTTCTAAAGCCAGGACATTTTTCTAGAGAATATGAAGAAAAAAAGAAGGTGTACTGCATTTTATAAAGGATCTTTCCGATTAACATAAATTTCTTGGCTAGCTAGGGCAGAACATTCAACCTTAGTCGTGCGTACTTAGTTGAATTATTGGACTTAATTTAATCATCAATACATAGTGTTTGATGTTTCTGCTTTGGGTCAAATTAAAAAAAAAGTTTCTATCAAACAAAGGTACCAAAATCTGCCCATCATGATCCCATTCATTGCAGAATGGTAGCATATTTTTTTACTCCAATGTTTTACTTTAAGCAATGCCTCAAAACAAAGGTCTTTTCAAATGTCCCTTTCCCAATAATGAAACTTTGAAACCGTTTCCAAAAACAGTATTCCACTAAACATTTATCTTGCTTCTTGAAGAGTGCCCATTAGAAATGTTTACCTCACCATGTTTGGTTACTGGCAACTATTTGGGGGAGATAGCTACATCAGCTATGAAATGCATTTTCAAACTGCCTCGGTGGATTTTTAGTTCATGAATAAAATGGAATTCGAAGTCAACGTTTACAAAGAAACCACTTCTGTGGCACTGGACGACCTGCTTTTTACATAAATTTATCATGAATATACACAACGATGCAGCCCTCCTACGCAGCTACATGCTGCCATTTCTTATCTGCTTATTAGGCCTCTGTCTGTCGAAAGACTAAACAGCTTAAGTACTTGATTGACCATTCGCAAGCCATGTTTAGTCGAGACAATGCTTTCCAACATAAATGAAATTTTAACCCCGAAAAAGTAAGGAGATAATGCTTTTAAATTCTCACAATTTCCCCTATCAGGGTTTGAGTAAGACCAGGCTCAGGGTTCCCAAAGAAAAAAAATTTTCAACTTCCCTGACTCTTCAAGTTTTGAAGACAACTATCTTGACCATCCTCACGACTGAAAGTTAAAACATATGACAACATGCCTAAAAAGTTCTTTTCATCCCATATTACTCAAATAAATTGTTTGAGAACACAATTTAAAAAGCGTAGCAAATGACCATTTTCATTTCGCAAACCACTATTAAAAACAGTTTTTTTCCTTGTCATATTTTTGCCATGACATACTCTTAGATTGAGCACTCGTATAACTGTTTAATAATACAAACTTACAATAAAAATAAATTTTAATTAGTTATGATTTTTAATTCAGGTATGACAGTTATCACATTAGTCTTCACTAGAACTTAATTTCTAAAAGAATGTCTATATTCGTTATTAACATAGTATTTTTAAAAAATTACCAGAAACTAAACTTTAAATTCTCAGTAAATGGTCTAGATTTTCCCTCAGAAGGAGCTCCAAGTAAGTAAATCGATAAATTGTTTTTCTGTTAAAATTTGCAATTTCAAGGCTCATTCCTTCAAATTTCAAGCAGCCCCTCCCACGACCAATTCCACAATATTTTTTTCTAAATAGTCTGGACATTTATCTAGACAATTTGACAAAAATGTTTGTTTTTTTGCTGTTTTATGTATCGTATTTTTTCAACACAAATTCCCCAAACTCGAAAAAAAAACCACTGTATTATACGGTGCTTAATTAACACGAATTTCAAGCAAAATTCCCGACTATTCCGAAGTGATAAAGATTCACGCAAATTTCCGAACTATTCAAGGATACTTGACACGCCCCTTCCCACCTTTCATCCAAAAAAAACGTTTGCAGAAAAGTGCATTTTAGCACTTTTCAGTAAATTAATTCAGAACATTTTTAGTAAACTATTTTAGAAATGACAGAATGACATGCCATTGTTGATTTTTTTTAAAAACTAGGTTACAATTATAAGAATTTATTATGCTACGTTATGTTATTTTTGGTAAAGTTGATGAAAGTGGAGGGCCTTTTACAAATGTAGGGCCAGATCCCATCGATTATCCACAGACTGTAACTTTCGAATCAGTGCGATAGAAAGTGTGAAGTTATCACAATAAAACCAGGGAATCTAGCAGAGAATACCAGGCTTGGAACATCTCAGTGACTGTCCTGTCATTTAATGGTTTTAAACTTTTATAGCTCATGATTGTCAAAGCATTAAAATTTATAGGAGGGATAGAATTTGATACTGCAGCTGATGTATAAGGATGTGAATATTTGTTGACAGTGAAGGTGCTTACGGAGAAATATTCTCCTGATAACATTTAGTTTATCTATGGGCAGGGTCAATGGGCATCTTCTTGTATTTACTTTACATTAATTTGTCAGGAAGACAGCTCTAGAAATGTTATGAAAACTGGAAATTATAGCCTGCCATATATTGATAAAAAGGAGAAGAAGAAAAAACAACTATTCGGAGGATGCTAAACTTTGTACCCACAATGATAATGTCGCGATTTTCACACACTATTAAAAATAAATACATAGAAAACCATTTCAATTAAACTGATAGCGATTATTTATGTACATCAAACAAATATGAATTAATTTATTCTAATGTATTTTTGTGACTTAATTCGTAGTAAAAATAGTTCAAGTTCATATGAAAAATTAGAAAAAAAAAGTACGTTTAATTTCTAATATTTAAAATTTTGTTTAAAACATTCACAACACACTGCATGTATAAGTATTTAACTCCACATAAGTATTAAATATGAAAGTTCAGGTGAAATTTCTCGCAACTATAGTTTTCGTTGAAATAAAGTACTGTTTATGGTGCTCCATTAAGTGAAAAACGAATAAAAAATTCAAAATATTGCAAAAATCAGATGATTAAAATTCTTCTATTGTATTACTCGCATCATATGCAATCGTGTGAATTTCTGGTATATGGTTGTCGATGGTGTTAATATCTGGAAATAAATTACATATTTTAGCATAAATAACACCTTATATACTCTAATTTTTCATATGCAAATTTCAAACTCAATTGCAATAGTATACGTGCTAGTGGTAGTGCCAACAATGCATTAAAATTAAAGGATTTCATAAAGTAACCTTAGAAATCCCTCGTTTAAAATGAATGATATTGTCAGGAACTGATAATTTTGTAAAATTATAAATTGCCTTAGTATTACTCCACGAACAGAAAAATTTAACAAAAACATGAGTTAACTGATGTTTAATGAAGAAATTTCAAATGTGTAGTTTAAAAAAAATATTTAAAATACCTATATACATACATGTTCGTAAAATTATTGTATTCCAGGTATTGACTTAAGAATAATTGCCAAATAAAAGGGGTAATTGTTTAGGAATTACCATCACTATAATTAAGAATTAAATTATTGGAAGCCTATTACACTAGCATACTTTTTATAGTTCTAAACATGTCATTAGTAACGGCTTAAGTTCATAAGAATATTAAAGCACCCCCATTTGAAAATGATATAAAATCAATGTGTCGCAATTATTTTAATTACTTGCATTCAACTTTGTGTGATACTTGTGCTCTGTACTTTCAAAGACTGTATGAAAATGAATAATGGCTATAAAATATTCAGAACGAGAGCATGATGATTATTTGCAAGTGCCTATGCTAATTTAATACAATGTAGCACGTGAAGTTTGTCAAAAAGCAATACCTTCAAGGCTATTTGATTTCTCTTTTTCCAACACAACTTCGAGCTTAGGCTCATTAGTCTGAGCACTAACGTTATCTATATCATGTTGTAAATCTGCAAGCGTATTAAAAGTTAGATAAAAGTTTAGTATATGAGCAGCAGCAGCTAGTAGGGATACTACAACAGCAATGAAAATGCAATAATAATTGGTGCAGAAAGCAAGCTTTTAACCGGTCAAACGACAGTCAACCTGACAATTGGCGTTAGTAGTTTTGGATTAGCTTTTTTGGATTGTTTGGCAATTTATAATAGATGAAGAGAGGAAGGAGCACGGTCACGGCCGATTTTTAGAGGAACTATCATGGCATTTGCCTGGAAATAACTGTGGAAAACTAGGAAAACCACACATGATAGCAGAACCGCGAATTAAACCCAGGTCTCCCGAACGAAAGGCCGATAGCGTTACCACTACCAAACCTTTTGTTTATTATTGAAAACATGTTCGAATGTGTTCCGAGCGGTATATTACCTATAAATGATGTATTTTTTTTCCTTAAAAGAAATACACGTAATTTTCTACAAAAAAAGTGCATTCTTTCTTCCTATATGCAACACTGTAAACTTAAAACTGATAAAATACAACTCTAACAGAGGAAATGTTATATAAATTGTAAACGAAATGGTAGCGGCCAATCCGAATTATCCGAGGCTCCGTCCACACTAACTCAGATAATTGAGGTTCTACTACAATTCAAATACATTTCCCCACTAGTGAAGATCTTCAAATCGACATGAAGCGGTTCGTTAAATTAACACGAGTTGATCATGTTTTTGAGCAATCTAAACCGATGGGAAAAACATTTGTAAAATCTCGCTGTTCATCTCTAGCTTCCAAACTGGAGATTTCTTTGAGTAAACCCTAAGGTTTGAAGGTAGTTATCTACAAAATTTCATTTAAATTCCCATAGCCACTCGTTTTGCAAAGCAATATTCCATAAACACATTGAACACCCCTCGTAACAATCAATCTAATTAATGCATTGTATTTTTCTTGTGAGACCTTTTATCTTTTAAAGCCCCTAAGCATCCTAGTTGTCAGATGAAAGTTAATTGTGATAATTTGTTGAACAATGCCATGTTTCACAAATGACCATCAATTGTAAGCTTGTGACCATCTCAACCGTCTTAACCTATCTGACCTTAATATCCAAATTCTTTCATACATGGCAAAGCTCATAAAGGACATACAAGCAACAGAACATGGTAACATAAATCCTTCGCGTATAAAGTATGGTCGACACTCCGGATTAGAGTAACATCGTAACATATCTTGGCGTCTATGAGTTTTTCAACGTTTTAGTAAATCCAAAGCTGATCGAGCTTCGTTCATAGCTCTTCCATATTCAAATTCTACTATGCAGAGCTGGCAAGTTGTTGGAAGAAGATCCAGTGCTTATTTCGTGGAACACATCTCAATCCACAAGTTATCAGAACGTTTTCAAAATATAATCTAATTACACTTAGCTACAGCTCAAATCCGTGCAATGTTGATCCCTGTTTTGTTTACTTACAGCAACAACAACAACAAAAGACGGGATAATAAATAAATGTGGACGACTACCTTCGCTTTGATGCTGGATCCTCGCAGAATGTCCTCGGTGAGCGGATTTTTGTCGTTCCCCAAATCGACTACCCAAAGGAACAGCGACAGCCTCCTCGAACGCCGTACCACTTCCATTCTTCTTTGCTGGACTTTTCACAGAATCCGATTCTGCAATGGGGAGTTAATGAGAAAACTTTCGAAATGAACTTTGAAAACGCTTCAAAAACATTAAAAACGATTTCCAAAAGAATTATTTACTTTCAGCAGCATCATCAGATTCTTCCTCCGTCATTGTGCCATTGCTTATAAATTCTATTACAGCTACAATGCGTTTTTTGAGCTGTCCTATATCCTCCGGAAGGTGCATCTGCCTGGTTTGCAATACATATTCTTGGCCTGGTTTCGAAAACGTGGTTTTCAAAAGATGGTCTAAACTTGCGCTGACGAGTTCTTCCCAACCCTACAAAACACACGTTTTTTTGAACGTGCAGAAATTATTGTACCTTATTTTAAAAATGCCATCAAAACCATTTTTAAAGATCTGTAAAACTTATAAAAGTCGACATTCTGTACCTGATCACATTCATCTTCAATGGTTGGACAAAGAGATTGTCGAAGAAGTTCGAAATCAGAGTTGGATATGTTTGTGCACAATCTTATCAGAATTGTCAAAAAGTAAGCGGCAGCATTCAAATTGCTCAAAGCATTTTCCATGGATTGTTGGTGTGCATCCATTGCTTCTGAAGTTGTCATTATCTATAATACAAGATGAGATGATGTCATAACAAACATAACATAAAAAAAAAATTGCAACTTCTCCTTAAAAAGTTAATAAATATTCTAATGAAGTATCTTACCTGTCTATAGGTTGCTTCTAACAGTATATCTAAATTGTTCAAGGGAACTGTAGTCTTATCTTTAAATTTGAAGAGAAGGCGTTTTTGAATAGCTCGAAACTGGGCAGCTAATTGACTTAGGCGTTTTTCGTATGCAGCAGCCTTTTGCCTGCTCTATATATGATAAGTAAGCATAATGAGTACTTACATTAATGAGTAAAATTGAATTTAAAAGCATTTGTGATAGCCATGAGTTGGTCACATTAAAATAATATAAAAACTACATACAAACACATTCATTTCTGGGAAATGCAATAAAAACTATCAAATAAAGTCTCAGTATTCTCATAAGCTCATTTCCATGCATTTTAATTTTTCAATCAGAAACATTTTTATTCATTAATTATTTCATCCTAAAATACTATTACTTATAAATGTATTATGAAGCTATTAAACAAACCTGCAAATGCTTGTTGACAACAAAGAAAAACTCCTGTAGGGGTAAGGAATTTGAAAAGCTGCAAACCAAAGCACCGTCCTTTGAACTTGCAAACCACCTTTGCAATCTTAACAACAATTCAGAGGCTAATATGGACATGGCGCCAAAGCTGTCCGATTGTAATCGATAGCGCTCTAAAGAGAATTTAAAAAAAATTGAGTATTAAAAAGAGCGAACGCAAATACAGTAGAACTATGATGTTTAGTAAAAGTAGTACAGTCATAACTGATACATTAAATACAGTAGAACCTGTCTAAATGCATCCAGTGTAAATGAATAACCTCTCTAAAAGCATAAAACGTGATGGTCCAGACTTGGTAACCCATGTATAAATTAACATGTTTAAAAGCTTATTTTTCACCGGTCCCAAGAGTATGCTTTTGACAGGTTCTACTATATAAGGAAATAACACCTAATTCTACACTTATAATTTGTAATTTTTTTGCGCTCTAGGACAAATACACAAAAGAACGATAGCTCACATGAGCTCAAAATTGCCAAACCTAACCTAATCTAAAAAAATCTTCTATAACTTTCAATTTAAATGCTGTGCGTTTGTCCGGTCACTCCTTTTTCATCATTAGTCCTTTAACCGTAAAGGTATGGGCATTTACAATTATTTCACAGCTTTCCAGTGACAAAGCACTTTTCATCATTTGAGAAGCATGAGTTTTTGCAAATTCTAAGTTCTTTTCAGTTTTATCATCGTATCGGTAGATCGGTACATAGATTGAGATTCGACAGCTTATTAAGCAGGAGAAATTACATTAGAATTATTCTTTTGTGACCTTTTGTTCACAAATATTCGACTTCTTAAAGGGGAAAACTTTTGAACAAGTTCTACTGTACTAAGAAAATATTCACATACGACTAGTTTTTGCCACAAGTATAGTCACAACTGGTCCATCATAATACTGGAATCCCATTGCTTGACTGCTCCCAGTGTTTTTAGTATTGAAATCTGGAATTCAAAAAATATTACGGTTAGTATAATTATGCATATCCTTGAAATGTCAAAGAGGCACTGAACAAACAAGCATAATTAACTGTTTACCAGGAAACAAATCATCTAGCTTGAGAGCAGCTTTATTTGAACCAATTGTAATCTTGAAATCGGCATCCTTCTGAGGTGGACAAGCCAAAATGCAAAGTTTCATCGGCAGCGTTACCGAGCTTTGAACAATTGAAGGAGCCCCTGATATTGTAAACATTTGAGGCAATTAAGACGCAGCAATACTATCACAGAAAATACATGGCTACACATTTTGGAATTCCCACTCAACTCTTAAAACTTAAAACATTTCTCGCCAATATTCCGTTTTGAACGTGGCTCATGGATAAGCTTTCCTTTTTAGATAACAAGGAACACTGCTTTGTTAAGTTTATTTCATGCAAAATAAAACAGAATTGTTATTGTAGTCTTACCTAGAACATTATTATAAACTGCA
Organism: Julus scandinavius; assembly: GCA_034696685.1. NCBI lineage: Eukaryota > Metazoa > Arthropoda > Diplopoda > Julida > Julidae > Julus > Julus scandinavius. Next base: position 18,544 of record JAQGAE010000891.1, on the reverse strand, counting down.
AAAATGGTTCCATTCAATGTCGAAGGTACAAATCCACCACGGAGAGATATATTAACAGACAAATTAATTTCATCATCTGCAAGACAGAGTCGAAAATTAGAGAAAAACAATGTTTCGATTGAGACAGGTTTGATTTATGTGCATACACATACTTAAATTGGGAATGGTAAACACAGGTTGAGATACCAAGTAGGATTTTTCAAAGTTGGAAATTACTTGCACATTTTCCAGTGGTATGGATGACTGTACTTTAATCTATAGCAGAAGAACCAAGCAATACAATGTTACAAGTATTTTGAAATTCCCTTTTATAATGCTGCTTTAGTTTGTTAATACCAATATATCGGTGATTAGTTAGCGTCAGTTAAACATTGAATGCTTGCTATCAGGTCTCAGACTTTAAATGTATATTATAGTTAATTGAAATAAAAGCTATCCATTAAAATTCTGAAAATGGTTAATAAACTTGCACTTTTTGCATCATATGGGAGATAAATTAATTCAAAGAAAATTCTGGATTCCCAAATATTAAAACATGAATATTAACCATACTCTAATTATTTAAATATCTGATGTAATTAAAACGATGAAATTGGCATAAAATTGTCTAACCTTTAGAGTTATGACAGGTGCATTTGGCTGAGTTTCTGTATGATCACTAGGAGATATCTAAAATAAAAAAGACATATATGAGAGATTTTTCTTTGAAATCAACAAGTAGTACCACTGAATCGACATTACAACAAAATGCATATTTACTGAAGTTAAATTCAACTCTTTTGGAACTGTTACAGTAATTGACAACGATGCCTCATTGTGTTTAGTAATCTGAGCTCCTAAAAACCAAAAAATTGCATAAAACATGATACTTAATGATCGATTTAGGAATCATTGAATAATACACAATCATAAACTGATTTAGAAAGTGAAAACTAATTATTTGGATAAACTGCTCAAAATTATTAGATTGTACAAAATTTGTTTTCATACAAGCAGCCTGCTTACGTACCTGATTTGTAGGAAGCTTTGATTATTTTGTACAACTCTGACAACTCTTTATCAGTTTCAGCAAAGTTGATGTCACGGGATTCAACTGAAGGAGGAGTATAAAATGTAGGGTTGGTCCCCAAGTATGAACAACTTAATCTTCCATCTTCAGACAGAGCAACGATACCCCCGGCCAGACCTCTGAAATAATGCATAATACGGTATCATTATTTTTATGATTATTACTGCCATAATCCTATAATCGTTAATGCAAGCACACATCAATACGGCCACTTATCTGCATATAATGTGAAATATGTACCGAAGATTAATCCTGCTAATATGAATAGGCACCATAGAGAGATTTAAGGCCCATCGTAATGCTACATCTTGATAAATCATCAACATTCCAGTGTGACTAGAAATCATGTAAAAGATTGTGGAATCTATACCTTTAGAAAATAAAAACGAAATTTTCATCAGTTATAATAAAGTAGAAACTATCTACGACACAAGTTTTAATACATACCATGTGCATAGACGTGGAAACAGCTTGGCTGAAATTCCAACTTCTTCACAAATTTAACAGTTCCATTGTCTTTTAAGCAAAAAACATGACGTTCTCCTAAAATACATTGAAAGAACATTTACTATATCTTTTAAGTCAGTAAAATGGCATATCAATACTTATTTACAATACTGATTGTTCACAAAGGTAAGCACAATATCTAGTTACCCAAAACATAAATTAACGGAGGACAATTCTTCGGTGTGACCAAACATATATCCAGTGCTGGTTCTCCCAAATTATAGCACCAATCCATCTGAAATGAAAAAAATATACCGAGTAAACAAGAAGTCTTTCTCACCACAAATAACTTTTAATCTGATTTAGATATGCACAATCAGTTTGTTTGTTTGGATAGGAATGATATGCAAGGATCGCAGCAAACTCATTGCACGCCACGTTCTTGGCTTGTGCGATTTGAAAACATTAACCGTTAAAGATGGAGCAAAACGACCAACTAGAATATTGTACGTAGGACAACGTTAAAAATAAACGAACTACGTTTACTAAGCATTTTCCTCTTAATTAGTTTTTCTTGTTGTTGCCAAATAAGTTCTAAACCTCCAATTTCTTGAAAAATGTATTAACCAGGTTCTGTTGTATTTCTATGTTTTTGAATAGTTATTAAATGCCATTTTGTTTAATTATTGTGTTTCCAGTTCTACGGTATTAGATTACAAAGAAAAGTTTATCCATACCGAGACTTTTTTTCCAGATGCCAAATTGCTTTCACTTTTGTCAGATACAGTAGCGACTGCTAAAACTTGGTACCTAGAAATTTTTGAAAATTTAAAAATCGCAAGCATTACAGCACGTCCTATGGTTTCCTTAACACTTTGAACAGGGTGTTAAGTAAATTTGTTGGGGAAAAATGCAACCAATTATATTTCAAGGCCCTTCTCTCATAACCAATTCCCTAATATTTTTCCAAAGAGTATGACAAATTTTATAGTCTTGAAACAATATTTTTGTTGCGTTTATATCAGATTTCCCAATCACGACAGGGAAATCCAACATCAACAGATGTATATTGCAAACTTCAAGCATAATTTCAACATTTTCTGAAGTGCTACAACTTGTACTACATTTCCAGATTATCAAATCCACTGAACACCCTGTTAAAGTACATACTTGTAGGCTTCAAGCTGATATGATGATGAAACGGTAACAAAAGCATCGGTTCTTTCAAGATATGCAAGAGGTCCAGGTAAAAGCGCATTGGGCAGGAAACGACTGAACGCAAAGCTCTCCTGTTCAAAGAAGCTAACAGTTCCATCCAACGACATAACACACAAAAAATCCCTTCCCTTAACTTTTCCAAAAGTTCCTGACACAATGCTAAATGCGCTTCGCTGGAGATTGTGCTCATACATAAGGCCAAGTCGATAGTGTGCTCCATGTTCCACGCTTCCTGCAACTTCTGCAAGGATGATTAAATTTAATGTGAATTTAATGTTACAATTCAATGCGGTAAGCGTGTGCATTATTATTGGAATAAGAAAAGGTTTCCCACCTGACACGCCATAAACTGACAGCTTCCTGGGGTGTAAAATTGCTAAATGAACGTTATCGGAAGATCTATGCAAAGAATTAAACATATTTACTTAAGTTGTATGTGAAAAAGCGCACTAGCTACTCTTGCTAACAAGATTGGCCAATATTCAAGGGTATCAGATACTTCTGATTTTAAAAATTCAAAGAACAAAAAAAAAATCGTACGAAACAAATCTTCCAACTTCTAGACACAGGATGGGAGCAGTAAGCTGAACCTCAAGTAATAAGCTATCAACTCTTGGTGCCCCTAATGAACCATCTTCCTCCACTGTAGCATGTGGTCCAAAGATACGGAGAATGCCAGCAAAGCCTCCCGTAATAATTTTAACTGCAATTTACAAATGTCCGTAGTTGGCCATATGTTGTTACAAGTACGACACAATACACAAAAATCATCGAGGTTCAATTTTCAGCATTTAAAACTTAGACATTTTTGATACAAGGTCTACATTACGCCAGTTCAAAACAGTAGAAAATAAAACAAATTTTACGCAAATAATCACCTAATTGATCGGAAGAATTGTCAATATTTGCAACACATAAACACCCATGGTCAAACTGCTCATCATTTCCACAATTTGTTGACCACCAGTCTCTAGACTTAAACAATGACATGGCTTACTGTAAAAATAAATTAAATAATTAACATTAAAGCTTATAAAAATGATTATTATAAACTCTTAATTTATTCTACAATTCAACATTTAATTAGCTGTTGCTGATGAGCCAAGGTTTTTTACTACATGACGTTCTAGGAAATCTCCAAGAACTGTAGGAAAATGAATTAATTTTTGTCATTAATTTACTCCTGAAATGTTTTGATTGCTGGAGGCAGCCAATCAAGTGCAATATGATGGTCAAGGAAATGACTTGTCAGCTGCAGTCGACTAAGTGCATGGCTATATGGCCTATACATTCAAAGGGCTTCCTTTTGCATTATTTCAGTAAAAAGATAACGATGACCGGGAACTGGTGAAAGAATTCCTGGAAAAGAGAGCTAGAATGTGAAGAAGATTCTGAGCTTCTAAGTTTAAGAATTAGCTTGACTAGATTTTTATATGAAGAGTAATGGATTTATTTATTTCACAATACTGTATCAAGGTGCAAGTACATGGCATTGGAGTCCAAGACCAAATAAGGATGTTGGACTGAAGGTGGTCCTTTTATATGAACACAAATGGTACATTGAGAGTGGGTGACGAATAAAGCTCACAGGCAAGGACACTATCCCATCTGCAGGAAAACTGCAGAGTACATTAATAAAGCTATACACATATGAAAATTGAGAATCGGTAAAACTGCGCATTTTCCCACCCAGCCCGTGCAGTTTTGCGTATTCTCAGTTTTTCTGCAGATGTGGACGACTAATTGCTCTGTACGTGAGGAGTTTTCTGTGGGCGGTTTAGACCTACATAACTTCCATGCAAGGAAGCATTATTGGTCCCAGTTAAATTTAGAGAACTGGTCAACCAATCCAAATGAGTTGAGGTCACTGAGATAAGTCTCCTTGGCCCAATTAAATTAGTGAGGGCAGATGGGACAGAAGTCCTTCCTCGTGTGGATGACCTAAATTCAATGGGCAAGAGGGTGGGAATTCGAAGTTGTTCTTGAATTTGTAAAGGTTCCCAAATTTCTCGTTATAGGTAGCTAGTCTTATATAAAATGTGTAGTGATTTGACGTTGACAGTTGATTTCCAAAGTAAAACAGCATTTAGGCATATAATCAAGATTTAAAATTATACTTTCGACTATTGTATAATCAAACTATACAGTAAATAAACATGAGTGGTTCACGAATATGGCCCGGGCCCACTTCAGTGGTCAGGAACCGAATGAAACTTCTAGCATTTTCTTATACTTACTTGATAAAATTTAACCTTCCATGAATATTATTTGGTTCTCCAATTTTCCATGTATTCTATGTCATCGAAGGTTCATGATAAAGGCAAAAAATACCGGTAAAACCCTGGTATAAACATGTCAACTGATGCATTGCCATGGCACCGAATTTACATAAATTTCGATCATGCCTCCTAGCGGCAATTTATCGAAACTGTATTGCTATCGTTTTCTGCGCCTTCCGCGTATAGATGCCAGGTTTACACAAACCTTGGACCCTTGTTTCGCTTTAGTTTCACCACAGAAAATGAGCCATATACGCAGACTAAAATCGAAGCTATCTTATGTTATTTTAATTTTGGTAAGTACGATTTAAGTCCACTTGCCGTGTCTACAAGTCTCCATGTGAAAGGAAAAGTTCGTAAGCCTAACGAAGGTGTGACTAAAACCGCATCTATTTGCACATATAGAGCTTGAATTTACACCTATCCAGTAGTCTGAAGAATTGACACAAAAATACGATAAAACTTAGCGGCTTATCGCATATGTCAAGTTTGATACATACCGTTGGTTTTTGTCGGCCTGAGCATCATGAAAATCAGGAAGAAACATTTTTAGCATTTCTGACTTTTGTATAGTTTTAGACGTCTTTAGCATTTGTTTTGAATGAGGCATAGAAACGTACCTTATCGTCAAGGAATTGCTTACCACCCAAACACAAAGAATTAAAGATTATTTAAAAAATCGTTGACGTATAGCACGAGATTTGCCCGTGGTTAGTTGCATAAAAGTGTTTCTTGGGAAAGTCAACGTGGCATATTTATACTGCGTTATGTCATGCCGACAACCAGGAACACCGACCATGGTTTTTACTTCTAGCTGTTACGTGCTAAGCTTAATCCGCTATAAACTTATAAATTATGTTAAAAAACTTGTAAATATACAAGTAGTGCTGGATAGAACCGTCTAATTTTATTTGAGAGGGGTGGGGTTTGTCAGGTAATTTTGAGTTAATTAATTAACATTACAACGATGAAATCATGCATGAGCGCTATGCAATTATATAGCCATGTTATTAATAAAACATCAATTAATAAGTTTCACATATTCGTTATTGTTTTACACACAACAGATTAACAAATTTTATATTATTAAAGATTCTCTAAAAATATTAACTTTCTATTTATTTATTATATATTTGATTTATTGTATCTAATTTATTTTTCCCATATTGCAGATTTCCTGTATATTCTATAATCCTGCATACAGCGCAGCAGTACAGTTAACAAATGACAACTTTGATACGTTAATAGGTAAGCGTTGAAATATTAAACAAGCAATGGGGAATATAAAACAATTTAAGGTCTATTTTCACGCATTCACCGTGTGTTTGTTTATCTCCGTTCGGTGCCAAAAAATGAACTACACTTCTTCAGAAGTGTCTAAATGCTTTTACAGAATTCTATGAAAAGATTATGCCGGAAAGGGGACAATATTTTTCTTCACTGACACTGAACGGAGACGGAACGAATGTGTGAATCGATCCGTGTATCGCTTTATTTGATAGTCAAGAAAATATAGTTTATGGACAATGATCAGTACGTTGCAGTGTACTTTATGAAATGGATTATTGAGATCAATAGATGTACTTTCGGATTCTTTGAAATTTTTTTTGAACATCCAAACAAACAAATTGTATGTTTGGTGCGAGTGTTATAACATTTTCACCAGATTAATTAGCTGGTCAGTCGTTAAAACCATCTTTGTTTACAGTAAACAAAATAAATTGTAGTAATACTGCTACTACATGGAAGTAGAAAGAACTTTTTTGGGTTTTTTTTAGCTTGCTAAACCATGAACAGGGGAGTCCAGCCCCTTTTTAGCCATGGTTTCCAAAATCATCAAATTCTTTTTTTATTAATTTCAAAGTTAAAATAATTAGGAAAAAGCGGTGTGTTTATCCATATATTTTCTCTACGGGGTGGGCCATCAAAAGTGCTCCATGACCCAGGTGTCGTGCAGGTAGACAAGCTAGCAATAGATTAACATTTCAGTTTTCTCAATTATGGTACAGCAAACAGAGCCAATTACTAGGATGTGTTGAAACCATGTGTTCACAGGTGGTTACCATCTGTGATGTATTGTTATTGGACTTGATAACCTTTCAGACAGCTTTGACTAGGGTAATTTATGGTGATTATGAAGGGCTTTGCTTTCACCATTGTTACCCTTAACACCTTTGAAAAGCTCTTTCTCCATTTTGTTATGGAAAAGATAGCTTGGTTACATTCACTTAATGAACCTTTACAAGACAGCACAATTACGTTTTTTTTTCAAATGAAACAAGCATGTAACAGTTGCTTAAGGACTGGGCATTTCTAGTTTCACACATTATTATTCTAGCAAGTGTTGAAGGAGGCTTGATATTCTTCAGTGCTGCATGGTGTCCTTATAGCAATGAATTAGGTCCTATATTTGATGGCGCTTCTGAGGAATATCTAATTAAAGAAAATGTGAGTTGTGCTTAAGAAATTAATGTTGACGAAAGCTCTCACTCTGCTGAATTGTCCATTCGTCCTGGAGGTATGAGGTTTTTGCACCACAAATGGTCTTTGTTAAACATTTGGGTATCATTGTCTAACATCATTTCATGAAAGAACAAAACTTAGCTCCATAATGAAATAACTTCTTCAGTTATTTCGCTTAGCCTGCATTGCACAATGCTTATTTTTGTGTTGTCATAATGTTGATTGCACATTGTTTTGTGAAAGCATAGCACTTTGGTGAAGAGGCTTTTTTTTGTACCTTTCAGCACAATACGAGGTAGTATTTTTAAACTTCTATGCAGATTGGTGTCGGTTTAGCCAAATTCTTGCACCAGTTTTTGACGAGGCGGCAGATAAAACATCAGCCGAATTTCCCGTAAGTCTCAATGCACCATAAAGACGTCTTCATTCCAATTTTACGTACATAACAATTGTTGCACCTTCATGTTTTTAGTTTAAGTAATATAAAGCCTAATTGCACATGTGCTTACATAAAGCATATTCGGTTACATAATAGCATTTGCAAAAAAAAATTCTTGTTGTAAATCGATGTTTACAAAGATAAATTGGAACTGAATGCGACAAAATTAATAACATCAATACATACACTACTTTGTTATTAAATATAAATTACTCGTGCCAATTTTGTTCATCTAGTAGGACAATTCCAAAAATTGTCTTTTAAAGCAAATTCAAGCTTATAATGCGACTGAGCATTCTATGGCCACTCATTTTGGTCGCAATTTGGATAAAGCCCTGAATATGGTGAATGTAAACCACACGTGTAACAAAGCTTTATAATGTAAAAAGGATACGTGCTTTTGTGTGTTGCATGCATCCGTTCTTGCTATTTATGGTATTATTACAATATGATTAAATGGATCCGATGCTCGAAAAAAAGATTTGTGTGTGCACAAAGTTGCTGCACATTTTTTAATATACAATTACCATTTCTTGATAGTTCATGTCGGTCATTGCACATTCGTGCAAATGCATCTATTGGTAAATGTGGTTAAATATGATTAAAAACATCAAAAATACAAGTCCAACATGCATATTAACGTTATACGGATAATTATGGCCATCGTTATTGCTAAACCCTTCCTAAATAAACAAAAATATTCCAAATAATATGCATTCTGCCATCTTGCTTACAAAATTCCTCGTGGTATTCGAGGCTGCAAGTAACGCTGGTGTTTCATGCTGCAGCGCTTAAACAGGGCGTTTTAAAACATAGTCGTACGTCAAAATGAATCCAAAAATAAAGTTTGTAAAGTTTCATGAACTAGATTTGAATCACTTCTTGGTTCTTGTGTTTTCATTTACACAAATTATTTGAGTATCTGATCCTGAATTTCATTCGTATTATATGAATGCACTTTCTTCATATAAAAATGACTTGTGCCTCATACTTATTTTTGCATCATGTCCTTTTAAATAGGATCCAGGGAAGGCATTATTTGGAAAAGTTGATTGTGATCAGCAAAGTAAGTTGTGTGCTGATGACAGATGCTGAACTATCTACAAAGTAACTTATGGATTTTGAACAGGAGCTTTTTCAATCTTTCAGCTGCCTTGGCTAGTCGATTTCATATTTCTAAATACCCAACACTTAAAGTTCTAATCAATGGTCAAGTTGGCAAGAAAGAATATCGCGGACAACGTTCAGCTGATTCTCTGGTTGAGTTTGTCCGTGATTTGCTTAAAGACCCAGTGAAAGACTTGCCAACTTTTATGGAGATAGATAATATCGAGGTAAGATGACATTTTTTTCCCCCTTGCTGGTGCATTAATTTTTAACAAATAAATAACAGTCCCACCTTATTTCAGGCTAAGCCAAGAGTTGTTGTGGGCTATTTTGAATCCAAAGACTCTCAGCAGTACCACGTGTTCGAAAAAGTAGCCAAAAGCCTGCGAGATTATTGCGAGTTCTATGGAGGAATCGGGTAAGTCAACTGTCGACAAGTTACCATGTTTTCACCTCTAAAAATTCCATTTCTATGGCCCAAAACGCTGATTTTATCTTGTTTTTCACCCAGGGATAACTTGAAAGAACAACGTCAGAATGGAGATAACGTTGTCTTTCGACCTTCGCGTACAAAGGTAGGATGTCTGAAATGCGGATTTATGTAGACTATTTCAAGTGTGGAGATTAAATCTAAATGCAAGTGCTCAATATGCATTTTCTCGTTTCAGTATGGAATTGCCAATGTTCCATATTTTGGAAATTTATTGGATTTTGACGAATTGAATACCTGGGCTACAGATTTGTGCATCCCAATTGTACGCGAAATCACTTTTGAAAATGCAGAGGTAGGCTTTGATGATTACTAGTCAATTGCTACGAATAATGCAAACACAAACGAGAAGTGCAAAACATTTTGATTTTTCGTAATTGCAGGAACTAACGGAAGAAGGAGTACCATTTCTCATATTATTTCACCATCCTGACGATAACGAAATTGTGAAAAAATACACCGCAGAAGTAAAGAAACAGCTTGCGGGTGATAAAGGTATACTCAAAGATAGGATTTCTGATAATTAATATCCTTATTAAAAACAGTTATTTATAATATCTCTTTATCATCCTAGGCACAATAAACTGCCTTACAGCCGACGGCATTAAATTCTCTCATCCTTTGCATCATTTGGGCAAGACTAACAAAGATCTACCCCTCATCGCCATAGACAGCTTCAGGCACATGTACTTGTTTCCTGACACACAACAAATGACGTAAAAACATTTTTCTACTACAGGCATGATATGGGCATGCTAGTTGAAGTTTTAATTGTAATTCAATCATTTTCCAGCAAAACTAATTTAAAACAGTGGTTGCCGATTGCGTGAGAACATAAGTCTCCAATTCCGCTGTTTATTGTTAAAACAAAAACTATAACCTTCCGTGCTATTATCCCAATTAGCAATCCTACATTCATCTTGTGTGACTTGTATGCTTTTTCTACAAATGCAGTATTCTAATGAAAAATTTATATCTAAAGGATTCCCGGAAAGCTAAAAGCATTCGTCGACGATTTGTACAACGGCAAGCTTCATCGTGAATTTCATTATGGGCCGGATCCAACGCCACAGGAAATCGGGCATCATCCAGACAGTAACGGACATCAAGCCCAGGTAAAGGATTATCAAGAGTACCTTGGCAATAATGATGACGAGGTAGGAGAGAAGATCCAAATACAAAATAGTTGGGACTTTTAAAAAAACACTAATTTCTAAATGCATTGCATGATCTCATGGGTATTTGCATCGTTCCAGCTTAAATATTTCCAAGATATTTTGGGGAATGTAATAACAAGCAATGCCGATACATCATTTGTGTTTGGGCTACCTCTTGCCAGTAAAGCGCATGTGCAGTGGGGTCGTCCAATAATGACGTCACACATTCTCCCGCTTATCATAACTCGGGAAGAAAATCATTTTGTTGACTGAAACCTTTTGCTTGTTTCCAGGTTGCTGGAGCAACGAATCCCCCAGAGTCTACCTTCAAGAAACTGGCCCCATCAAGATCGAGATACACATTATTAAGGGATGAACTGTAGGAGAGCACTTGCCTATGGACTGAATTAACTTTGGAGAATGTACAGAAGCCTATAATTTTTTTGCCGATCATTTCCTCTCCATTGCTTAAACTCACAAGACAATGAATTCTGGCAACATTGTAAGAGAAGAAAACGTGTTGCGCGACTGCTGTTGCTTTACTCTATTGTCTGCATTCCACACAAAATTCTTTTCACAAATTTGAAATCAAAAAAAAAAAAAAAAAACTTGATACCACAATTTTTAAGTGGCTGGAGTGCAGGTAGCAAGCAAATTCAAAAATCTCAATGGCAAGACATTATCATGATTTGTTAAGGAGCGTTAATAATAAGTTGAAATTGAAAGAAACCATCTAAAATCTACAATCGCTGATGTTGGTTCCAACTTGTAATAGAGCTTCTTGTTGTAAATATTGTACTACTGTTGCCTGACAGATGTTTAATCCCATTGATCATTATTCAATAACTGATGAATGTGATTTTGAATTGTAGTTGAATCGAAATTTAAATAAAACATTTCCTTAAAATGTACTAGTTTGCCATTAGTTTGTTGATTTTTAGCATTGGTCTACTTCTACAACACAAGGGCGACTTCCACCTCCACTGAAGGTTTTTTTAACGTGCGAAAATTTTACATGAGACCTCAGTTTAAACTCATCAGAAGACCCACCACTGGGGAATTTCTCCCATCCGTAAAATTGCCCACCAACCTCATCCGGACAGCGAACCCCATATCTTAGGATCGAGAGGAAAGAGCGTAACACACTACAACCGGCATTTTTCTATCTGTGACTACACAAAATATCAAATGCATGACGATTTACAGCTACAATGGAGCCTAGCTCATTTATCCGAGTTAGTGTGGAACTAGCCTGCCAATGATCCAATATCAATTATTACTGTTGTGAACACGAGCACATGAAAGGATCTGCACCTGTGGAGACCCATGCCCAAGAGAGTATGTTGAACTATGTGCTAGGACATATTGGGCACTTCACCACAACTGTAATTATGTGTAATATCGGCCCTCAAAATACATGTTTCAGATTCGATTTGCATTGCAGACTCTTTTAAACAAAGCTCCTTACTAGAATAAACATGTGCAGATTACATTTTATTGAAAAAAAAGTTATGATAATGTACATTCAAAATGGGTAATTGAAGGGTTTGAAGTGTATAATGATCTGTGTGCGAGACAGTTTTAGGAAATTAATAAAACCTTTGAAGGTACAAAGATTGCCCATATGCATTCCAGGCCCCTGGATTATGATGGTTCCTCTAATGAAAAAAAATTGACATAGGGGGTGGGATGGGGTGTAAAATGTTGTTACATGCTTTATGTAATTTTCAGTCCAAAAACAAAATATTTTCTAAAAAAAATCGCAAATGTATATTTTCCTGATTTTATATTGTATTAAGAGTGGATAATTTATAAAAGATAATACAAATTTGGCAAGCTCAGGTTGGATGCTTACTATTGTTCCTTCTTTTTGCTTGCGATTAGACAATGGAATAGCCTTCCTGGCATAAGTCCAGATTTAGTAAAAACTCAATCTAACAATGATGTCGTTAAGTCGCTACTGCCTTAGGAGCATTCTCCAGAAATTATTGGGTATGACCCACATGAAGCACATTAAAGTAGCGCTTCCTATTGGAGGTTGCATCTTCAGTTAAGGGCAAAAACCCTTTTGAAAATCGCTGGGTTTGGCTCAGAAACCCATTTGCAAGCTTTTGCCGCACTTAAAGACCGTTATAACTTCTAACTCTTCAATTCTCATTATACGAGATTCATAAAAAACAAAAATTTTAAAATTATAATTTCCCCATATCAGTTTCAGGAATCCAAATTTACAATAGAAAGAACGCCAAATTTCCTTTGTGTTGCCCTTCTCTCTATCATCACCAACAATTGATCAAGCACGAAAATAGGTAAAAATTCTAACAGTTACCTGTCAGGCTTATTGACATGGAAAACACGGCATGTTTTATCGTCAGATGCAGTCAAAATGGTGTTGCCATCTCTGAAAGAAAAATATCTATCAGTCAAATAAAATTACAACAATAATGCAATTTGCAATATACTTTTGAAAGCTTTGCTAAATTGTGAGCCAGAATGACTTAACAGCAAAAGGTTATGCAAGCATAAAGAAATTGCAGGGAAGATGCGAGAAGTGGTACATATATAGACCAAGACTTACCTTGACAAAACTACATCAAGTATTTCGCCACCATGGCCAGTCCACTGAGAAGCCATTTTCCCCCCACGGGCATCCCAAAGACGAACAGCTCCATCCATACCCACAGTGTACACGAGTGGCGATACATGATCCCAAACAAGACGCACAATTCCAGACTAGAACAAAACATCGGCAACGGGATAAATTCAGCAGCTGGTAGAAACAAGAGTTCAGAAATTTTTCCACTTTCACCTACCTCATGCCTACAGACTTGGCGTTGCACCTGCGTTGGAATGTCCCAAATACTCAACTGGCCTTTAAGAGTTCCTGTAGCGAACACAGGAAAACTAAAAGAAGAAACATTGTTTATTAGATCTGTCATCCATGTGCACAAAGTCATGTTGCCCTCTCTTGTTCTTAAGGTTTTATATTGCCTTCTGAAGAATAAATCGTTAAACACGGCATAAACAGGGATAAGGCAATTTTTGTTACAATTTGTAAGTTCATACATACTAAGTTTATTAATGTGGGATACTAAGTGGGATAATTTTAAAATATCACAAACCTAATTTCTGGTTAAAATTTGAATAATGACTGTTAAGAAGAATAAATTTCGAAAAAATTACTTTGAACAAAATCCAACAGATTCAACAGAATGCTGAAAATCTCCAGCATCTTGCGAAGTACAATTTAAGGTGGCCAGTACCTATGTGGAAGCAAAGGACGGGCCTTATTAACAAGTTCTTATAAAATCACTAATAATTATCATTCACATAATATAAAACCTACTCTGCCATTCATCGAATTAAGCAATTTTGCGGTGCCATCAACCGATCCACTTAATACGAGGGCATTATCGTGATATCCATCTATACAAGTCAGACCATCTGAATGAGCAGACTCGCCTAGCAGATGAGAAAGAAAAAAAATCATACATTTGTGCACATCGGTCCATTATCATGCTGTGAAAGTATTTTTTGAGAAACCATTAATAGAAACAAACCAACAACAAGAACAAGTTGCTTTATAATAAACAGAAATATCTGAAGAAAGAAGGAAAGAAAACTGAGCTATATTCTAAACCATTCACTAACTAACCTGAAATATTTTGCAAAACAGAAGCCGTTTTCAGGTCCCAAATTCGAACGGATCCATCTTTATATCCCACCGCAGCTCTTTTCCCATCAGCGAGAATTTTACAGCACTCTGTATTTGAACCGTGTCCAGGAAACGATTTGCACTCGTCGCCTGGAATTCTCCACATCCACAGATTGCCTTCATCTACTCCGGAAAAAAGAACGTGACTGCTGTGATGCCATTGCAGCCACTAAGCAAGAAATAGTAAATGAAAAAAACAAAACAATAATTTATACAGCAGCTAGTTAACGGCAATAATTTCATTAAGAATATGAAGAAAAACGTGTGCAAAAATCACAGATTTAACTCAAAATTTGGAAGTAATAGCATAAAAACGAATTCAAGAACGACACGCTCTTCACAGAAGGTGTCAGTGACGCACGGTAAGGGTCTATTATTTCAACAAACTATAAAAAACATGCCAAGTGATTAAGCAATAAGGAGTAAATGTTACCGATAAATCTGTTGTTTCGAATGACCATATTTTGGATCTTGATGACATTTCCCAAACCTGGACAATACCGCTCATGTCGCCAGTAGCAACATATGCACCATCATGGCTAAAAGCAGCACATGTAACGGAATCCTTTTGATCTTAAAAGAAACATTATAAACTATCATAAAAATCAGAAGGCAAAAAATTGTGTATGCAAATAATGTCATAAAGAATTATAATCATTCAGTTTTTCAGCAGTTTTAATTGCAACAGGTTACCTGTGCATTCAAACAGCACGTCCCCAGTTATGGTGTTCCAAACAAAGGCACGGTCATCCTCCCCTCCTGACACCGCTACCTGGCCAACCGTTGGTTCTAAATCGCAACAGAAGACCGACCCTGAAAAACGCATGGTTAATAAATAGTTATGGTATTGGAATGAAAAGCCTCATAGACAAAGCGTAACACAAACTCTGGTTTAAAAATGCTAACTTACCAGAGTGTCTATCAAAAATTACTTCGGCATCGTCAACTATAGACTCCATTACTTCATCTATATCTTCGTCATCAATCTGCTCACCAGCAGCACCTTCATGACCTTCATCTTCATCGTCGTCAATGTTTTCTGATTGATCAATGAAACAAATGTATCCAGCCTCCATAAAGTTATCAATGTTTTGAGAATGTGGTACTTTGATAGCTACGCTGATATAAGAAATTCGGAAAATCTAGCCTCAAAGCAGACATTACCTTTGTTTGGTGTGAAACCTCTAATAACAACATAACCATCCTAACTGCTATTAATGTACTTAATTTGAAAACATTTCCTCTATAAACAATACTTTTAGAAGAGTTTAATATTTGAAGTAAAAACGGACGTTTTGGTAGTGAACCACACTTATCCTTCCCATATTCTTGTGTTTCACCAGAAGGCCACCATTTTACAAAAATAAATGCAGGAATATAAGTGCCATGTAGACACGTGAGTGTCAAACTTTTTATGCCTTCAAATTTTAAATTATTGGCAATGTCTCATTCCTACCCACTCTCCCCTACAGTCAAAGAACACCCTCTTAGGCTACTCTGCCAAATAACGAATCTGCAGGGAAAACATTTACGACAACACTGTAGGCAGCTACCTGCTGTTTAAGACAAGGGCTGGTTCTCTTGAAACTAACTACAGGATCGAATACTGGAATGGATACTAGCTGTTCATTATGCATGGCCCCCGTGGAAGATGTGGAACATGTCATTAAGGACTATCCCTTCTTTGGACCCACCCCAGTCACTTGGAGGAAAAAAACCCTGGCACTGCTGGGCCTCTGTTCAAAAAGAATACGGAAACTATCTGATGGACATAAAAACTAGACTAGTTCAGTGGTGAAACATACAAAATAGGTGTTCTACACAGGGTGGGAACACTGTAGGTGCCCCAAAAACCTCTATCTAAAGCCGGCGCCACACATGTGGTATTTGTCAAGTACTTTGTCAAATGCCACCTCTCGCTTGGTCCTTACAGTCAACGTACAAGGGCGACCGGGCTTGAGTATTTTCCACACTTACACTGTCAGCGTATTTTTTAATGATATATCAAACAGTTGAAAAACAATTGTCAATCATTTTTCCGATTTGCCGCGAACTTTTTCCTGTTTTATGAAGACTAACAATATGTTCTTCTTGCACAGCAATGGGCACTAGACTTGATTTTTGAGCCATTTCGCAACAAAATAACAATGCCTACACATACTGTAGTTTAATTTACAGCATTGTAAAATACCACACTTATTAAGAATTCCTATTTACCAGTTTAAAGCCCACATTTTATTTATGAAAACATTACATTTCACATGGTGAGCAAATACTTTTTTGGACATTTCCAAGACATTTCCGCATTTTGTCAATAATTGGTACATTTGTTCCGCATTTCGTTTTTGCATACATGCAAATAAATGTTCTACCAATTTTCTGAAAACGTTTTGGAAATAATTTGTTGGTTTGTTTATGAAAAATATGAGTTTTATTGGGTGTGCAATTACATTTTTTTGCCCACTGTATATAATCTGGTCGCCAATCCTTTTAAAAGCAAAAAACATCAAAAGCAAGCTTTTTTGAAATGTTTGCAAAATGTTTTCAAAAACTCTGCTTTTGCTTTGGGTGTAGTCTGGACCCCCCTTTATGACTTAATATAGGTTAAAGGTTATACAAAATGAATCTGCACTGAATGTGTTGAATTTAGGCTTAACTGAAAAGCTTACCACAGATTATTTAAACATCCACAAACAGTTTGAAAAATATGAAAAATACCTAATTGTTCCTCGTTTAATTCAATGACTTCTTCCACTTCATCCTCACTTAGTCCAGAATCATCTAAATCTTCCATATTTCTTCAGCGAAATGCTTAAATTGCACGTTGTCGTGGAAGTGTACGTGCAACAAAGTTTCCTCTTCCGTCATGCGCAGACGATGTTTTCGTCGTCAAATTTGTTGTTTCATTGAAAACGTTCGAGCGTAGATCACAAACTGACCGGGAGAGTAACGCCATCTATGGGCGAGTTCATGTGCAATTCCAACCACGTGTTCTGTCACACAAATTGAAAAATGAATGAGAAAAAAGTTTAGGTCATGAATTTTGACCTTCATTTGGGTCCCAAATCCACGTCGGACTCAAATATGCATTTTTAATACAGGAAAATCAGATGTTTTCTGAAAAAATTTCATTTTTACCCCAGAAAAATCATATTTTTACTGGAAAAAACAATGCATTTTTCTTTATAAAAAAATCATGTTTTTACAGGAAAGAAATCTGCACTTTAAGTGCAGAAAATTTGCACTTTTGTTACTGAAATATTGCAGTTTTAACGAATGAAAACTGCACTTTTAATGCAGAAAGTTAATTATCACTTTTCCATTTGTAAAAAAAAAAATTCGAGCTTAACAACTGCATAAGAAAATTGTGCACTTTTGCTACTGAAATATTGCACTTTTATTGCAGAAAGTTATCACTTTTCCATTTGTAAAATAAATTTTTCAAGCTTAAAAACTGCATAAGAAAATTTTGCACTTTTGCTACTGAAATATGGCAGTTTTCACAACGTGCTGCACGTTTAGTGCAGAAAATAAGCACTTTAGCTTAATGACAATGGCATCTAACGAATTTTTATTATTTGCCAAAATGAAATACTTGGGTGCAATTTCAAAATAAAGGGTTTTGTATACGTTTGTTTTGTATACATTGTATCCATATATATTACAAATTACAGTGGAACCTCGCTTAACGAGCACCTCGCAAAACGAGTAACTCGCATAACGAGCAATATAAATTTTTAAAAAAAGACGCGGATAGGGGAATCTGCTACAAATTTATTCAATGATAATGTGGTGTCGCATTTTTACCAAATTTTGAAGCGTCGTCAAAAACAAATGTCTCCAGACGGCTTTCTAGCAAAAAGGAATTAGGTATGAATGTATGTAGGTAGGAATATATGTAATTTGCTTTGAATAAGTGTTACACATAACGTTTTTCTAAGTATTTTTTTTTGAAAATTTCAATTTTTGAGTAATTTTTTCGGCATGGAACGCATTATCGTATTTTACAACAATTTACAGTATATGGTAAAAATTGTTTCGCTTAAGGTGGAATACAACCTTATCACTTTCAATGGGTGAAAATTTAAAACAGACTCACAGCCAAACAAAAAGAGATTAAATAAAAATAAAAATTGTTTAAAATAGCTTGATAAATCAGC
>JAQGAE010000890.1:0-28412 GCA_034696685.1 Julus scandinavius | reverse complement strand
GCAACAAGTTAAATGCACTTCAGAACTTTGCTGTGCATATATTTTGTGGGAATAAACTCAATATTTGCATATGATGTCTGGTGACTTAATTACGATGCAAATTGACCGTGTCCGGATAAATATGCAATGCACTGTATAAGGAAACGAGCAAACATGGCATTTCCTAAATATTTATCGCATAATTAATTCGTTTGGCAGTACAAAAAAATTTAAGGCAACTCCTGTTGACACAACGAGTCACGTTCCAATTGTTAAACATTTCAGATGCAAATCATCTTGTAGAGTATAAAATGTTTGATTCAGCTCACAACGAAACACATTTGAAAGTGTCAGTTCAAGTGATTCAGTTGACAACATCGCCATTTTCAAAGATGAAAGCATCTCTCCTAATTTTGACAATTTTGATTTCAGTTGGTAAGTAATCTATTCATCTTTACAAATCCCTGACAATATGGAATTTTGGTGTGTATGTGCATTTGTTTTTTGGGTTTCACATCATCGTAACTAATATAAAACACTTGTATTCTTATATAAGGCTTGTATAAGGCAAGCAAGTATAAGGCAAGCGTGTATAAGGTCAAGGATGGATGTAAGGAAGTGTGCTCGAAAGTGAGTAAGCCAGTGTGTGGTACAGATAAGAAAACATACACGAATATTTGCAAGTTTCGTACCGAATCCAAAAAATGCAAGTATTAATATTACGTTTATATCTCTAATTTTGCTTGAAAATATTCTTGGACATATTGTTTATGATTTTTTTTTATTAACATGACTTTGAAATTATAAAGGTGTGAAGGTGGCATGTGAGAAACAATGCCCATGCGCCGCCTATTATTAAAAGTGGAAATGGAAGTAATATTGGCAAAAACCCACAAGATGTCAACGCTTAAAATCTCGCCAACTTTTCTATGAAATGTAACATCAACAGTGTAGCTGTTATCATGTAAAACATTTCAATAAAGGAATTATCTTTAAAATAACGTGGCCATGTCGTTTGATTAAGAAGCACTTAGTTCTTAGAATATTTGGTGCAATCAAGTAAATGTTTTATAGCAATGGAAAATATCGCTTCAATTCAATTCAACTCAGTACCAGGAATAAGTAAAAAAAAAAAAAAAACTATTTTGAGAAATACTATACCATTAATAATGTTTCACAAAGCGTTTAATTTCAAGGGCAATGTTTTAAAAACGCTGTGAAGACCAAGAGGAAATAAGTTTTAATATTAACAAACTATTGAAATATGAATTTACGAGCATGCTTGTACAAACAGAAATTGCAATATGTACTTCATTCAACAAGAGTATGGAGGTTACCTACCAGGGTCATAAGGTTATTTAGAGCATATTTTGAGAGAATAGTACTAATGCATAATGGTTTAGACGAATAACAAATCATTACTTTCATTGAATCGTATGTTGTTTCGCAAGCCAGAATCCAATGAAAACTAGAATAAATGTATGGCGACATATATATTTACAAACAAATTTATTGCTCAAACCTGGTTTTAAAATACCAGGTATACCCTAATACCTGGAATTGTAAAACAACATCTATTCAAGGTAAACAATATCTTGGGTAGTATAAAATGTTTAGTTTGGATCGTAATCAAACACATTTCAAATCAAAAGCTACAGTGAAACGATCAGTTCCAGAAAGCGGAGTTAAAAACATCGCCATTTTCAAAGATGAAAACCACCATCCTAATTTTGACAGTTTTAATTTGTGTAGGTAAGGGAATAGATATAGCAAGTTGCTCTTATCTAGGCACATATAGGTAGAAAAATACTTTGTTAAGATTGAGAGGTTGTTCTGATACAACGTTTTCAGAAACAATTTTACGAGGTTTAATCATAATTTTTGTTATTTCTCGATACATGCACAAAGCTTGCAAGGAAATTATGGCGTGCGATGTAATTTGCCCGGCTTTGTGGAAACCAGTGTGTGGTTCAAACAACGTCACCTATTCAAATGATTGTTATTTCAATGCCGAGTCCCAAAAATGTAAGTTTTAATACTAATTTTAAATCAGATTAGGTATGAAATATCCTTGGGAGTATAGTTTATGAAATGTTTTCCATTTTTTTATAGGTGTGAGTGTGGCCTGCGAGAAAGAATGTCCATGCAGTAGGAAAAAATGGGGGAAAAAAAATTGACAAAAACAACAAGACATTAACACGGAATTCCTAAGGGCTTTCTTAATGTTAATATCAATGTAAAAGAGTTCAATAAAGAAATGGTGATGATTTAGCAGGTTATTTTGTATGAAATCTGCATCATTGACTAAATCAACCGCATATAATAAATTTAAACATTTGTTAATATACAGTATATTGAATTATAAGTTTTAACTCACCCCGTTTTAAAGATGTAGTTTATTCATTAAGAGCGCTGGCCATTCTGCCTCACTTGTCACGTAGATAATCACATGCAATGTCCAGTTAAACGTTTTTTCCTAACAAAGATTCCTTTCAAAAGCAACTTTTCGATGAACTTTGCCATAAAACGCGTTTTCATTTTGGATTAAATGGATACTTCTTCAAAGATGATCCCGATGAGCTCCAGAGGCAAGGGAAGCAATCCCCTTTCAGTCATCTGCCATAAAAAGACAATATCGAAGACTGCTGTAGCCGTTCAAATATGGAAACATGGTAGCTATTTAACAATAACTAAAGCCAGGATAATTTTCTCATGATTTTTGGGTCTAGAACAATGTTTTCCGATCAATGTGCCAAGGGAGCAATACAAATGCTCATAAAAGAAAGATGTACATAATATGGCGATATAAAACATAAAATGAAATGGATACATAGTTTAATAAATGAAAAACAAAAACTATAAAAAGAAAGAAACGATCTGTTATCTGTTATTTAAGATAACTCCTTTAGCCTAACTAATCTAGAAGCTACTTGGATGCCTTTGGTGAGGATACGGCCGACCTCTTGGCGGCATCCTTCCACGTGTCATATGACGATAACCCATTCTTTGGGGTGAAGGATTTTGCATTCCACGAGTTCTTCGACCAAATGGGCGATTCATATGCTGCTGTTGTTGTTGTTGATGCTGCTGCTGTTGTTGTTGTTGTTGATGCTGCTGTGGTTGTTGTTGTTGTTGCTGCTGCATTTGCTGCACATGCTGTCCACGACTTGGTGATCTGCCTCTGCTAGGAGGTCTAGGAGGATCCCAAACGATTGGCGTAGTTCGACGTTGAGGCTGTTGATCTTGATCGGCACGCTGTGTGGTGTCAGCTAAAATCACGTTTCCAAAAAATGAGGTGCTTCTATGAATATCATATTCATATTTTCAAGTGAGCAAACTAGTGTAGAAAATGTCCGGCGTTAAACTTACCATCATCTGCTACACTGCTCTCGCCGGCATCAACACTCTCGACAGCAGTTTCGCTTTCAGATTCTTCCTTCCCTTCTTCATCTTTAGGAGGGGAAGAGCTCAAAGAGGTTACCGCGACTATTTTGAGTCCATCGGATGATGTTGACTGGGTCACGTCCGAACTATTGTCAGGCTCGTTCATATCGGACATTATCATTAAACCAGCATCGCTGTAAACACACACAAAAATATCTGCTGAGTAAAGAGATAATTCCATTGTAATTATTTCAACGAGTTCAGCAAAGCAGTTCGTACATCTCCGCAAGCATTGCAGGTGTAAGGCCATCATCTGGAGTGACGGTAATAGTTGGCACATCACGGAGCTCTGAACTTGTTTCGGGAGCGACGGTTTCCAAAGTTTGACTTTGCGGCACCGCACTTGAACTGTCGCTAGTAATTTCGGCTATTAATTCTCCGGCAGAACCTTCTAAAAATCACAAACGTATTATAAGCACTCAATCCACTCGGACATCTCACAAGGGAAAATTTATGAAGTTTCTAGTTGGCATTTGAATGATTGAAGCTTGCAAATAATTACGAATTTCTCTAACAAATAAAACGGTTAAAAGCCCGAAAAAAAAGTAAATAAAAGTACCTAAAGGAGATACTTGATGAGGAGTCGAAGGGACACTTCGTCCGGAAACATCGTCAAACTGCGTTAAATCCATGCGCGTGTCATCCATACCCAAAGCTAAATTACGTTTTATTTTTATTCTAACCTTTGTAAACAAAAAGATATGAACAAAATTACTGAAAAACAAATTACCTCCTTGAGATGCCAACTGAGATGGAGTCTCCACAGTACTGCCAAATAAAAATCTTTCAGGAGGAACATGTGGAGAACTACAAAGAAACAATTGTTCATAACACGGTAACAATGTTTTTAGGATAAAATAAGTGGAATTTATAAAAAAAAATTGTTAATACCTGACAGCCTCTGCAAAACCATCATTTCTTCGTGAATCAAACAAGGTTGGAGTGCTCGGAACAATACTATCGCCATCATCAAACCCTGCACTGGAACTCTGGATTAAATAGATACGAATGAACTCAAAAATAACTTTTCAGGTAGAAACAAATCGTTAAATAGCCAATTAAACATACAATTAAAGAATAAGTTGCTTGTTGGCTTCGGTGTGAAGCAGGATATCGTTCGGCGTGGCTGGGAATTCTTGGTAAAAACATTGGATGACTGCTTTGGGGTTGGATTGGGGGCGGCTCTAACTCTTGAGTGCTGGGCACATTTTCGTTGACAATCTCGGCTTGAGGCTCCTCAATTTGCTCTGTCAAACATAAAGTTGAGTAAGTATGTGCAGCCATATAAAATGCATTAAATAGAGTTTTAAAAGAGCACAAGTAACCGATAATTTCGACGTCATTGTCATCATTGTCTTCTATCTCTTCGTTGGGATCTTGAAATTGCTGCTCTTCTGCATTGCCAGAATTTTCATCCTAAAAAATCTTTATTTATTAGTCTTGACAATTGTAAATATAAGATGAGTTTTTTTTTTTTGCATTCAAAATAACGGCTAACAAGTTATCCCGCCTAGTAAAATGTTACGAACATTAAATTGCTCAATTTGCTCTTCATCCACTTCCTCGTCTTGTTCTTCCGTTTCCACATCATCAAACTGCTCGGAATTCATTTGATCATCCTCATCGTCCGCTTCCCTGTCTTCGTCGCCAGTAATGTCTTCCTCGACAGCTTCATTGCTCTCGTCCATTTCAAGGTTGTCATCGTCCTGTTTAAAAATCAATTGGAAAAATTGAAAGAAAAAAAGCATAAGCAATGACTCTAAAAGAGTCATTCTTACCTCATCACTTTCTACTAATATTATCTCCAACTCCTGCTGTTGAACTTGTGGTATCACTGGTTTATCTTGCACATCATCTGAAAAATTTGAAATTTTTTTACAACAAAATCTCAAAAATTGTTCCCAAGATGATACATGATACATACTGCAGTGGTGTTCAATACCTGAGTTCTCAATTTCTAGAACGGCTTGTTGACTTGAGACTTTCACTTGGCCCTGAACAGCAGCTTGAGGAATATCAGAAGAATGTGAAGCTTTTGATGGATCCTGTTCTTTATCCACTTCACCATGACAGGCACGTTTTTTGTGAACGGCCTCAAGGATTTCATCTTCTACCACATCGCTATAATTTAAATAATTAGTCAAATCAGTGCAAGAATCTTTAAACAACTTTAAACAAGACAAACAAACATTTAAATAAACCTACAATTCAGCTTCCTCTCGAGAGCGTTTTAAAGTTTCTTGGTTTTGAGAAGAACTGACAGCAGTGTCGGAATTCGCCACATTCACTTCAATTGGATCAGTGTCAGGGTTTTGATTTTCAATTTCCGTCAAGTCTGTTTACCCAAATAAAATTAGGAAATTTGTAAGTTTAGATAATAAGGTAAAAGGAAGTCATAATCAGGGCACTGTCAAGCATTTTAAAAGCCAAATGCAAGCAAATTTGGTCACAATATTACCATCTGTCACAGAGAGCAGATCTCCAGAAGTGTTACTGGGATGAGTAACAAGAGGCATCTGGAGAGTGTCAAGAACGACAACAGGATTGGGTATCATCGGTGGTTTGCTAGCGACTGGAGTTGGAGCTACCGTTGCCTGAGGCACAGAAGAAGTACTTGGAACGGATGAACAGGAGGATGATTGGTGAGAATCTAAAATTAATAAAACTTCCTTAAAACTCTGGAAATTGGCATGTGTTCTAAATAAAACAACAATTAACAAACGTACCATCAAGCTCTTGATGCTGAGCATGAGCAGCAGCGGTGGTAGGAGGGATGGTAGCAGTTCGAGAGGCTGCATGAGACGCAGCAGTAATTGGTCGAATGCGTCCCATTGGTGTCGTACGAGTCGACGAACCAGGTGGATGGGGATGACGAACAACCGAACTTCCAGGAGCAGACATTGGTTTGATGTTTGCTGTTGGTGGAGGCACGGTGTCTGTGCTTGCCCTAGATAATTTGATTATCAGGTTTAATTATCTATTGCATTTCTTTTTTAAACGAGTCATTTTAAATTAAAACATGACATTACTGCGACAAAATGGAGGAGTCCCGTGTTGAGCTTGTCGAAGCCGATAACTTAATACTTGAAGCATCCTTCAATTGTTTCTGGAGTATTTCCACTTGCTTTTGCTGCTGAGCAACCTTCGGAAAATTCATTATGGATTAAAATTAATTCCTAACAAAAGTTTAATTGACGATGGTGTCCAAGTCGTGACATAAAAGCGTTTAATGTTACTGTTTGCTGGGCACAGAGTTGAATTTAATTTTTAATTTTTTTTAGTAAATTAAAGAAAATTTCTTAAACGCAACATTAATACATACACATTTTTTTCCACTAAAGAAAAACATTTTAAATTTGCAATTGCAGAATCTCAGTTTCCTGCTCGTAGGGAAGCTAGGTTCAATCAGTAAGGCGTAGCGATACTAACTTTAGTAGATAAATTATCGACTTCACGTTTCAGAAGAGTTTTCTCCTTGTTAAATGCTGTTGCCGAATTCTGAGCTTCTTTCAAATCTCCTTCCAATTCGTTGATACGATTTTCCAAGAAAGACTGCATACTGCTCGACTG
Organism: Julus scandinavius; assembly: GCA_034696685.1. Taxonomy (NCBI): domain Eukaryota; kingdom Metazoa; phylum Arthropoda; class Diplopoda; order Julida; family Julidae; genus Julus; species Julus scandinavius. The sequence goes on along the minus strand of JAQGAE010000890.1, from coordinate 21,419 downwards.
CACTGTATTTTCACCTAACAATATGGCATAACAACATAATTGTAAAAAGGAACAAAAAAAAAAGCATAATTTGACTCCCTGAGCATAGTAATAAACCTACTTTTGCTTTGCTCCAATGTGCTTATTTTTGACTGCAGTTTCTGCAATTCAACACCTTGTTCATCTCTTAAATCTACAAATGAAACAAGCATTAATGTATAGGCCAATAATTTATACGATGCCGTACCAATACCACATACTTTGCAGTTGCGTTATTCTTTGATAAGCAGTCTGCCGTAGTTTCTTAATCTTTTCGTCGCTCGCTTTTTGAGCATCTTCGGCTTCTTTGATTTTTGTTTCCAGTTCTTGCCTCACTTCCAATTTTGCAGCTTCAAGAGCTTCAGCCAAATTTGGCACTGGTTCAGCGCTAGCTTTTTCAGCAGCCTGTTCAGCTTGCGCTTTGATGGCTTCATACTGAAGTTTAAGCTCGTCGAATTGAGCCTTATATTTACGACCAATTTTTCTTACCTGAAAACGACAAAAGGGCACTTCAGGTAACACAAAAATAAAATTAAAAAATATCCTTTTACTTATGAATAGTATAATATATTTTTAACAGATCACAAGACCCTAAGGAGCTCACTTGTTGCATTGTTTTGTTAACATCGGCAAGGCTAGATTCCTTAGCACCGAGATCCTCGTATATGCGAGCTATCTCTTGGTTTTTCGTCACTACTTCTGCTTTTCCAGTTTCGAGTTCTTTTCGTAAAGCTGCAAGATTAGATTCCAAGGCAGATATTTCAGCTTTGCTTCGTGACACCTCCTCCTTAGCTGCTGACGCTTGCTTTTGAAACTGGTCTTTCTCCAGGCTATAAAATTTACAATAACATCATGTAAATAATTCCCCACAAAAACCAAACAATTTTAAACAACGTACAGAGCTTTTTTATAATCCTCCGGACTGGTTTTGGTGCTTTGTTCAACCAGTTCCTGGGTTCTGTTACGCCATCTCTTTGCATCAGCTTGAATAGCCTTCCGTTCCACTTGCATTGCATCGTTTTGCGATGCCAATTCCTGATTGCGTTCTCTCAAAGGTAAAACTTCCCCTTCGAGCTTGGTTACCTGAAAATTGTCAAGGATTTATTTAACAACTTATCGTTTATTTCGAGATCAACCGAAAGTTAAAAACAAATAATATATAGATTACCTTTAGTTCCAATTCTTCCACGCATTTCGCAAGTCGAATCTTTTCCTCTCTAAGTATGCAATTACTGTCTGTCAAGCTGTTCAGCAATTCAACTTTCCGCATGAGTTGTGCGTGTTGCGATGCACTTGACAATGAAACTTGTTCTTTCTTTTGCAATTCTTGAAGAGTGCTGCTAGTTTCGTCGAGACGCTTTTCGAGAAATTTCACTTTAGCCGTCAGACGTTCACTTTCAATCTGGACAACTTCATGCTTGGCTACGGCAATTTCTTTCTCTTTACGCAAATATCTGTAAAGCCACATCACAAAAACATCATACAATCACCCCAAATGTTTTTAAAATCGGAATAATGCTGAACATGCATAACTTCGCGACTTACTTAATAATTTCCAGCAGGTGTTCATTTGATTGATCCTGAGGATCCTCGGAAAATGAAATATTTACTCCTTCTTTCGACTGTAAAGCAATCATTTGACTGCTCAACTGCAATAAAATTCAGTTATTAATTTTAGTACAAACCACAGAAAGATGCCGATGGCACAACTATAATACACTTGCCTTTTCCATTTGTATATGTAGCAGTTTATTTTGCTCCTCCAAATCGTTGCATTTGACGTCCAAATGCTCCAATTGTTGTTTGAGGCACTTTTCTTGCTCCTGCCATGATGCAGTGTTTTCCTTCAAAACAATTTCAGATTTTCTGGCAGATTCTTCGGCAGCTTCCAATTTCTTGTTGTGCCCTTCGAGCTTTAATGGAAAATCACAACATTAACATAACTTTTCGATACAAAACAGTAAAATGGTAAAGACATAAGCCTAACCTCTTTTCGCAGTGTCTCCAAACTTTTAAGATCACTAGCATGAAGCATCAATTCACGCTCATAGTTAGCATGGGACTACACAATCAAAATTGGAATTTAAACAAATACAGCAGATCTTAGAAGAACAATTATGACATAACAATAAGAAAATTAACCAACCTCTCTTGCAAGTTGGGCCTGCGACTGAAATTCTTGTCTTGCTTCCTGCTCGCTTTTCTTGCAATCCTCTAAAGTTTGCAGCGTATTTTGAAGATCAATTGAAGTTGTGTGAAGTTCATTTCTAAGTTCGTTATTCTAAACAATGTATATTTTACTTAATTCCTTTGTAGATAAAATTGACGACACTCCAAAAGTGAAATAAAAAAAAAATCATTAGGACTTACTTTTGCAAGTTGTTCGGAAATTAGATTTCTGCCTTCTTCTTGCATCTTGCCAATTTCAGATTTTGCATTTGCCAATTCCTCTTCTAGTTTTGAAATCGCTGAAAAATGACATGACCGACATTAGGTAATTTGTTGATTGGAATCTAGATTTGACTTTGTATGTGAAATTTGCAAGAATATTGCAGATATCACTAGTGTTTAATTGCCTACTTCAAGATTGCAAATGGCTCTATAGGCAATCATGCCAAATGAACCAATTAATGAAAAGAATAATTAATTACCTGCACTTTTATCTTTTAGCATCTTTTCGGAGTTAACCTGAAAGTCGGTGTTAGCCTGAAGTTGAAAAAAGTGTTAACATTAGCAAATTATACGTTAAATGGAAAGGTTTAGTGGTTTTTTTTAACATGGAATGGAAGTGTGGAACTTTACAATATTATGCTCCTTAAGCTGCTCTTCCAAACTTGAAGCTATAGATTTAAATTGTGCTAAATGCTCTTGCAATGTCTGGTTTTGAGACTTCAGTGCTGAAACAAACAAAAATGTAATGCATATTTTCTCAAACTGTAGATAAAGATTAACGGAACCCCTTGTTAGATATATTATTTACATTCAATTTCGCTTTGTGCTTCCTTGAGCTGCAACGGCAGGTCATCTGGGACTGCAACTGTAACTCCCTTAGCATTGGTTGAGACCCCTTTGAATATGAGGGGGAAAACACGTTTAATAATGGGCAGTGGAATAAAAAGTTATGAATCATTAGCATGAATAAAATCAGGTACCAGGTGTTGATGTAGACTTTGAAACCATTGATTCTAATGTTTTTAATTTCGCTTCCCCTAAGCAGACCTATATGAAATAAACATTGCAATGAAGCTAAAACTCCGACCTGTACAAATGTAAATATTGGACTGTAAAAACTTCAGCTACCTCTTGCCGAAGCTCATGAACTGTTGAATAGGCCGAAACAAGCTCATCTCTGGTCTTGCTGTGCTTACTGATTTCGGTTTGAAGCCTCGAGTGAGCTTCCTGTCTTTGTTGCTGAAATGCAAAGCAAAAAAAAATATACACTTAAAAATAAGCCGACCGTTTTCTAATGTTAAGAAATAATAGATAATTTTCTAAAAATTCCAAGCAAACGCTCTAAAATACGGTCAATTGTCAAGTACGTAACAGCAAACTTATTTCTATAAAGCCCTCAAATGCGAAATTGCGTTTTAAAATTGCACTAATTGCAATTACCATAAAGCCAAGCTAAAAATGCTATGAAATTTCAAATATTTCTACATTATCCTTTTTTTAAGTTTTAGTAAGGTCTGTCAATTACCAATCTCAGTTTTGGTCAATTTTAAAATAAACTATGTAATCATACCTCCAAAGTATCCGAAGTCCGAGCATATCGTTCGCTTTCTTGGTTCAATTTTGTTTGAAGAGCAGATACTTCGTTCTCCAGGGACAAAATTCTATTTGCTAATATAGCTTTGGTATCGCTGTCCGACTTTTCTAAGTTGTTCTGAAATGGTAAAGCAACGGAAATCGCCATCCATTAAATATTTCCAACATTTGCATAAAAACTAATCGGAACAAAACCGACTTATCAAATTTGCAGACTTACTTGAATTGTTTGCAGATTGGCCAACAGGACAGACTGACCGCTTCTTTCACGTCGCAAGCAATCGGTTTCTCCCTGCAAACGTGCCTCTGATTGCTTTAACAGTAACCTTTCTTGGCGTAGATTTTCTGCCGACACTTCTGCTCGCGATAACTTGTCTTGCATGGACATCAATTCCTAACGGATCAAGTGTTATATTGAAATCAAAAGTGCTTCACCCTAAAAATAATATTTTCATCAATCTACTGTGAACCTACATTGCGAAGAGTGCAGACCGTTTCTTCGTTTTTGGCAGATAAGTTAGAAAGCTGCTCGTTGCGAGTACTTAAAGCTGAAATCTCCTTTTTAAAACCCTCTAAACTATCTTTCACGGTATTGAAGCGTTCAGTAACATATTCTAACTGTAAAATTTAATTTTTGGTGAGAAAAATGAGAAAAAAACAACAACAAAAAACTAGAAAATTTACAAAATTTAAAAAAAACGTGCCTGAGAAGACATCTTTGCACTATAAAGCCTCAATTCCAATCTTTCCTCTTGCATTTTATCCAATTGTTCTTGATGAATCCTGAAAAGTTAACAGGAAATTCGTGTGCAATGTTACACAAGTTTGGTCATCTTTCAGTAAATGATTCGGCTAATAACTACATAGAAATATACTAACTTATTATTTTCGGCAGTTTTAGCTTTATAGGCATCAAAATCTTCTTTCATTTGTTGCAAGGCCGCAGAGACTTCGTTTTCTTTTTTCTGAGATGACTGTTTGGGTGACATTAATTTGGCTGTCTGTGGAACATCAGTTAAATGAATATTCATTTCCTAAAAAAAATGAAAAAAAGAATTAATCGAGATAATTGAAGTCCAAGCTGCTTCCAAAATCTTTGTAAAAGTCTTGAACTAGCCAAGTGATGATATCATAAAAGGTTGGAAGGTAGGAGGCAATCATCCAAAATTTGAAAAACTGTTGCATCGTTAATTTCAACCATTCATATTGGACATATTTATGGTCACCATCATGTACTGACAAAAGTACCGATACAGTATTTTATTGATGACACAGTTACACCGAAAACTAAGCCCATACACCAAGAGCATCCAAAATACAATTTTAAGAAATCATACTTTAATAGCTCATGGTTTACAACGTACCTTGCCCTCAGCAGTTTGGGAAAGCAGCACCTTAAACATTTCCCTTTGTCTAATAATAGATTTAACCATTTCATTCTGTCTATCCCTTGTATCTCTCAACTCTTTAATTTCACTGAGTGCTTCATCGAGTTCCGACCGAAGTTCAGCGATTCTGTAATAAAAATAAATAACTTTGCTCTAGAGAGAAATTCTAATTCTATTTTGTTCACATTTATTATTAAACACATTCCCAAAGAAACAAATTATCACATGAAGATCTTAAACAACCCACTAAAGCAAACTTAAAAATAGCAGATTGCATTAAAGAGTAATCTTAAATCTGCTTACTTTGTGTCGCAGAACTCTTTTTCTTCTTGCTGCCTTGCCTCTGTCAAATCCCGAACAACAGCAAGGAGCTTTTGGTTTTGCATTTGCAAATCTTGCAAATTCCTAAAATTTATGGAATGCTGTAGTAACTACTTTTTAAACGAATTGCAAAACTGATACTAAATAAACTGGATCAAACAACGTACCTGAAAGTGACTAATTTTTCGGAAACAACGACAGCAGCACTATTACCACCGACTACGGTACTGGACACCATGTTTGAATCGTCATCATCTACTATGACTCGACCCTCTGCTTCTTCTACTCTCTTCAATAGGAAGCAAACCTAAAAATAGAATGTGTGTGCATATGTCACATGTGTTGTTTCACATTAAAAAAAAACACCAAATAAAAGACAATAACGCACCTGCTGCCCAAGATCCGAGCATGATTTTTTCAGCTCTTCATTCTCCATTAAAAATATCTTGGATTTTCGAATAGCCTCATTTAAGTTGTTTTCCATCCCTTCGTGTTGCTAAAATTGAACTTTTTTTAGCACCAACATAACAAACATTATTCCGCTTGTCATACTATTAGAGCATACTCGTTTACTTACAGCTGCAGACATGTTTAACTGTTGTGTTAAGGCGGATATAGTTTCCAATGCTTTCTCATACTCTTCTTGTTGTTTTCGTAAAGCGGGAACATTTGCTTCAATTTCCTAAACAAACGCAGCAATGAGCCGTTTTTCAACAATAACCAACATTATTCAGTTTCACAAACATACCTGGTGTATCTGATCAAAATACATGGTTATTCTGGAGTTAGTTTCCTTCTGTTCTTGTAGTTGATTGGCCAAGTCAATGTACTCGGCATATATTTGTGTTAAACTCTTTCCAGATTTCAGTAGACGGCTAGCGGCAGCTGCCGATGGGGACATCGACTCCACGTCGCTATCGGAAAGGGCTACAAGAACGTGAACGAACGAATATCACATTTTGAGCACAAATCAAATTTATGCGCTTACGGAACTAATACTTACTTCGTTTTTTCAAATGCACGAGCAGCTCGTTTGCCTTCTCCAGTTCATTTTCAAGCTTGGAAATCAGATCACTCTTAACAGAAAGTTCCGATTGAAGTGCAGCTTTCTCAAGATGGAAATTTTTGTGCATTGTACCATTTTCCTCAGCAGCTTGTTTGAGTAGTTTTTGCATCTCTTCAAGTGCTGTTAACAGTTCTTTCACTCGGTCTTGAGTTTCTTCTAAAGAGCTCTTCATAAATAAAAAACGCAACATGCTTAGCAGAATTTGTACAAAATTACATAAGTAACAACAGTCTTTCATTTTTCAATAAAGTTATTCGTTTTTTTCATTTATTTATGGGCATAACTTACTTTATAAAGGTTTGTGAGCTTAACTTGACTTTGCAATCCCACGCCAAATTGTGATTCAGCTTTGATGTTTGCATCCCGCTGTTCTTTCAGCAGATTTGCCATCTTCTCCAGCTTAACATTTTGATTGCCTATAACTTTTTGCAAAGATTCCTTCACGTCTTTCAGCAAGCGAAGCTACAATTAGCATAATTAACCGCATTTATCAACTTGTATGAATGTTTCAAAACTGTAAATAGCTTTATTAGGTTGGCAAATAAATGGAAAATCTGAAAAACCTGCCAACAGATAATATAATCATACTTACTTCTTCAGTTGCTTTTTCAAGTTTTGATTGTAAATCCAATTGCTTATGCATCTGTTCACTGCGAGCTGAAAACAAGGAACTAGTAGCCTGTGAAATCTCTGATGACAAGTGCTCCACCTCTTTAGTTAATGACTGCTTATCAAGCTCCAAACGGTTAACCTGGTGCTACATTGGTAAAAATTATACTTGAATTGCATGAAACATAAGTACTCTATTTAACTATCCCTACTTAATTTTGTATTACAAACCTTCAGAGCAGATTCTTCACATGTTAACTGATCAACTTGCAATAACAAATTATTCTTTGCTTGATTGACAATTGTGTACTGTTTTGCAGTCGAGTGAAGTTCATCTATTAAGAGGCAATAAAAATGATTGTTACATTGAACAATATTTCACTTTATATGAACGCTGCTTGTGAATTACCTCTAAGATGTTCCAATTCAGCGTTCCTTTTCTCCAACATATTTAACAACTCCTTCTTTTCAACAGCAAGTTCATTTTGCTGACATTTGACAGTTTCCTGTTCAAAATAATTCATGACATGGAAGATTAACAGACTATACACGATGTAGCTATATTTCTATAAATACTACACTATCTTATACATCGATAAATTAACCAAACTTACCAATTGAGCATTATAATTAGTAGCATCTTGTTTGGAAACATTTAACTCTGTTGTACATGCTTCTAAACTACTCTCTGTAAGCAAGTTTTAAGAAATAATGTTTATATGTGTGATTAATGCAAACTATTTTTTATAAATGGCTCAGCTTGACAAGTATACATACCAAGTTCACAAACTTTTGCCTCAAATTGAGTGGCTTTTCTTTGTTCAACTTCCAATTTTTTCAAACTTTTTTCAAGTTGTTGTTCCAAATCAAAGCTTTGTTGATCTGTCAAAGCACACGAAATAAATAGCAAATGTGACTAAGTGGATTTCAAAACAATTATGGTCACAAAAAGCATGAAATGTAAGCCATGCAAACATGCTCAACAAATGCTAAAATGCTAGACACGAATGATTTAAAAATTCAATGACGGTTTTCAGAGCTAGCAAATGATTTAAGATGACCTGCATAATAAACACTATAAATAAATTTCGACAATCTACTACAACCAAACAGGGATTTTAAACTACACTTCCTGAAAGTGTATCCTAATAATACTTTACATAGTTATATTAGATGAGCCTACATAAACCAGCTGGTTGAGGTTAGATTGAATGATATCAGAGCATATGAAGAAAGTATGTCACATAAAATTCCACACACCAGCTTTTACGCGTAGTTTTTCCAACTCTGCATTTCGCTCCAGCAAATCATTTTCTTTAGATTTCAAGCATTTTTCTATTTTTTCTTTAACTGCAACAGGAATACCGAGCAATTCCTCTTCTGTAAGTTCAAGTTCCACTGATTCAGACTCCATGCTGGTATGGGTCAACTAAGGTTGCAGGCCAAGTGCCGGTTTGCCTTTTAACTCACGAATCAAACCTTTATATTCAAACATAAGTTTAGTTAAGCGTTATATCAATACTCAAACATAATAATTAGCAGCAAAATATAAACTAAAGAAGTCAAGAAAGAAACAACGCAACCATTACCGCCAAAATGCCAAACGAGTGTGGCGAAGAGAAATAACAAATCGAATTTGATAACGCAGGAAATTACCCCAATAGCGCTTCAACTAGATACATTTTAACATGCAGCACAGCCAAAGTTGTATATTACGTATTTCAAACAAATTAGTTTTGATGACCGAAATGAATTGTAAACTACGTAAAGAGTAACCGGTGAAATATTATTTTAAACACTAGCGCAAAATACCAAATGTACGCACTTTTCAGCATGTTAAAATGCGATTAGTTATTCCTTTCTACCCGGGGACGCTACATGAATTCCTGAATCACTAATGAACGTAGGTCGCCAAACCTATAGCAGTAGTCATTTATGGTTTTCCCCTGCGCTTTAAATTTTAGCGGCAATTTCAATTTGTATACTGTGGGGCCATTGTGTTTTCCAAAAACTGTGCGGCCAAGGGTCCCATGTGCATCACTGAAGCTTAAGGAAAGATAAAAACAATTGTGTATTAAAACGTTTCATTTATTAAAAAAAACCAAAAACATTCACCTTCCTACTTTATTCTAATTATAAAAATTAATTTCCCCTTTTACCCTCCGGAATTTCGCTCAATGATTCATGAAATTTGATGCAACACGACTTCTGAACCATCATTAACATTATGATTTTAATAAAAATCAAAGGTAGAAATTCAAAAAGCATTTGGGGGCCATTCAAGAAGGACGTCCTCAAGAGGGGGTAGGGGGTCTGCTGTCATGTGGACAGGGGAGAGGGAGGGTGTAGCTATTATGGAGTCCACTAATGATAGTATTTTTCAGGTTTTTGGATTTTTTGTTTAATTAAGTTTTAAAGGTCAGTGAGAGGGGAATTGGACACCAGGAGAAATGTGTCCCCAGTCCCAAACGTACTTGAATTTGTAAAACCTCAGGAAAGTCGCAAATTATGTCTAATTTTGTGTCGAACAACAATTTCATACTGGAATTTTCCTTCGAGGTTAGGAAATTTCTGTTAATCAGAGCAAGGCGGGTGCCTGGAAATTTATAGGAATGGCCTATGTATATTCCAAAAAAATTTCTGAACATCCTACTTAAAAAAAAATAAAGACGTCCAAAAGGAAGGGAAGGGGGAGGTGGTGTCTGAGCTAAAATTTACACCATGTGGACAGTAGGTAGTGGGGGTTGGGCCAATTTTTGTGAAGGAATTTCGGGAACGTCCTTTTTGAATGGCCTCTTATTAAAGTTTCGGAACGAATTTGTAATACAGTATATGGGACCTTATGTTATAGTACAGAAATAAAAGAATTATATATCGTATTCTCATAGAGCATTTTCTGTATGACCTCAGTTTTGTTATTAAGCAACTTGAATGTAGCCCAGACTGAATAAAAATAACAACAAAATTTCATAAAGGACTGTAAATAGATCAATTACAGTTCATTAAGACTGCAACAAATTTATCAAATAAAGAAGTAATATGGAGAGATGAATTTAAAATCGACAACAGCAGCTTACAAACTGTGCGGAATTCATATTATGGATGACACACAGCAGTTATATACTCAATTTAGCTAGCATCAATTCATAAACTCTAGATTTGAGTACAAGCTCAACAAGACTCAATAACCAAATTCATGTGATAGTTTCGATTCCCCAATAACATTAGAGCATATATAGCAAGTACGATGCAGTATAGTAACAAAAGTGAGATTTTAATAATTTACAGAGGTTTTTGGTGCTTAAATGCGTATACCATGACCTCAACCTTCAATTAGTCTTCATGGACAGATATTATCATTTGCCATTTAAAACTTTGTGACAGACGTCTTTAACTAAATGTCAATGCCAAATTTCGACGACAGTGTTTTTTATTCAATCACATCATAAAATTCTTAAAATAATGATTTTGGCATTTAAAAAGTGGAGTAAAACGGAAACAAATTGGATTAATTTTGATATTTTGTAAGTGATAATAGAGAAAAAATGTATAAAAAGGTTTGATAATTATTAAATCATATACACTTGTACTCATATTTCGGCAAGAAGAGTAAGGTATTATAATAGTATTTAATTATTCTTTTGACTTCATCATTTTAAAAATCAAACAGTTATTCCTAAAGCATTGTGCATGAAATTGCTTATCCATTTCACTTTGACTCTATTTTAAATTCTGTTATTTGAATAGAAAATTTGGATTTTTAATTCAATTTAAAACTTGAATTTAGCTCTTTAAAAAAACATTGTTTGTTAATATTATTAAAAATTTTGTTCAAACTGAGACTATAAACCATTATATGTATATATACAGAAATATTTGTGGGCTCAGTAATTTAAAAAGAAAAGCGTTCTATTGTTTATTATTCTTTTGTTGACAAATTGTTTAATCTAACTTTATAAAATCTTTAGTTTGACTAATCTTTTTTTTCCCTCGGAAATCTTGAAGAATTTGCAGTTATCAAGATGAAAATTGCTTTGGTCAGCATTGCTTGCGTTATCTATGGTAAGATGGTTAATAATATTTTATATGCAATTCCACGTAATTTTCAAAAACCCGAACCTGGACTCGTTATTAAATATATTGGCTGAGTCGATCATATGTTGCTTTACCAATAGGCTGAGAGTATCAATACTTAAAATATCTAAAATTGTGCTGACAATGAATGAACGAGCCAGCCCTATAGGACTTAAAACAACAGTTTCACAACTTAATTTGATGTAGTTCTTTGGTTTTTACATTAAATAAATTTGTTTTAAATTATGTTCTTATCATTACAGTCGCTTTCCTTGGCGCAACAAAGGCTAATTACGAAGAATGCACTTATGTCTTTCTACACAAACCAGTGTGTGGTAATGATGGCAAGACTTACATTAATCATGGTCATCTGACTTGTGAGAAACTTAAGAAACCAGGTAAAACACAAAATCGATTTCTAGAATAAATTATAATATCACTATATTATGCATTGGGCTAAAAAAAATCCATATCTAAATGTTCCTGACAATTACCATATTCAATAATATATGTACAAGTAGTACATTTTAACGGTAATAATTTCAAAATATGTAGAATTGTTAATATCTCATGAAAACTTCATGAACAAATTTCCTATATATTTAATAAATCACAGATAATATATTCAAGAAAATAATTCGTTTTCACGAAATTTGTGCTTATATAAGTGTATTCGCTATAGACAATCAACTGTCAAAGACTTTTTTGTTGTTGCAATTTTAGTTTCAATACGCAAATACTAAGAAAACCAAAATAAAGTTGTTTATAATGTTTACACAAAATGTATAGACCAAATTCCACAAATAACAATTAATAATATTTGTTACTTTTTAGTTATTTTTCTGCCTTGCTTGCAAACCATGTTAGCCATTGAAAACGATGCAGTTTCCCAATATCATATCATTAAGCTACCAAATATACCATATACCATGTTTTGCATATATTATATTTTAATATTAATGTAAATTTAGCATTAATAAGATTTAATATATTCCAACAGGTCTAAAGCAATGGAGAGAAGGTGAATGCCCCGAAAGTGGAGTCATCATTGCGGATGGGCCGCTTGGGGATAGTGGTGAAGGCGATTCCAGACATTCCAAGATTAAGATCCATGTCGGTCACATAAAAAGTGGACACCATCACAAGAGCAACATTAAGAAACACATAGCCAAAGCAGTCATCCACAGCATAGCAAAAGCCGGTGGTGGTGGAAGCAGAGGTGGAAGCAGAGGTGGTGGTGGAAGAGGTAGAGGACGCCGATCAGCTGAAGAAAACTATGAATATTATGAAGACTATCCTCAGCCAGATTACGAATACACTGATGATGTTGTAAATGATGATGTAAATGAAGATTCATTCGACGAAAAGTGAATCCATTTTGTACGTTATATTGCTTTTCTGAATTTTTAAACATTTCATGCTACAGGGAATGTAAATAATATAATAAATTCTATATTAAGTCATTTATGAAAGCACCATTTGCCTTTTTTTATTATTATTTAAAACACATGAAAGCTGCTTCAGTTGGTATGATCGGTTAAGCTGGATCACAACCCTATCACTTTCAATGGGTGAAATTTTAAAACACATTCACTTTAAATAAAAATAAAAATTGTTTAAAATAGCTTGATAAATCAGCAAGCGTATGGTGATGTCGTTTTTCACTTTGAAGTGGTATTCAAACATCAACTTTTATACTCTGATTCATGATAATGTTGCAATTAAATTGTGCAATATCACTTGGAGGATGCTGTATAACATATAATCTCTGGAATTCATATCAGTAAAATTGGTTATCACACAATAAATGTATAGATGTAGGTCGCTTAACTGCAGTACAGCACTGTGGTGTAGCGTGGCTGACATTTGGTGTTTTCCTAAGTTCTTAAAAACACTGTAAAAACTTTAAATAATGGCCAATGAAGACGAAAACAGTTGATTTGATACAAATATACTATTATCTTCCTTTTCCTAGTTCGACATTTTGTCCTAAGTGTTACGGCTCCAACTTATTATTTGGATTTTCGTCTAAAAATGGTCCTAGTTAAAATCTTAACAACATCAGTGGATTGAGCACACATGATTTCCTAATTAACCCTATTAACAGAATTTTTCTAGCTAATTTTGTAGCTACTGTATCACAACCTCTTATTAAAGTTGAAATTGGAAATAAGAATTATAAGTTTAAGACGTATCCTGTACAATCAACTTGGCCCAAGTTAACCATATAATTTTCATTAAAATAGAATTGAAAGACTAGATTCTCGTAGATCATTTGCTATGGCGTCAGTTTTGTTATTAAGCAATTTGCATGCAGTACGAAATGAAGTTAAATAACAGCCAAATTGTATAAAGGATTGTAAATAGATCAATTACTGTTAATTAAGTTGCACTTAGACCAGTTTATACGTCAAATTCTTGTAATTGGGATCTATGAGGTTATGTCCAAATGACGCCACATTTACGAGGCAATTTCTTGCTTAATAAATAATTGTCGACCTCGATTTCCGGTGGTCCTACTGAATGTCATTACAAACTTTCGTCTTAAATACGTTTGCCGGATACCAGATCTTATACTAAACATTGAGACTAAAATCTCGACGACAGCTGCCTGTAACAGACGCTGAGCAGAATTCATAGGTAATTCATTTTTTTTTTAAAACTAAATAATTATTTGCATGCAAATCTATGAGATGATGAGATGTAGCCAATTGTGGTGGACACCCAATTTAGTACCAATTTTTAAACCCAGAATTTGCGTATTAGCTCAACTAGCTCAATAAACTAATTTAGGGGATCCTTTCGATTGGCTAATCAACATAAAAGAGTAGATGTAAAATTGACGCCTGTTTTACAAGTACAGAATATATAGTGTTGCTTTTGTGAGAAAAAGTATTCTCGAGGATTGAGTTTAAGAGAAAACAAAAGATTAGCTGAAGATTTAGCTTTCACTTTTAGAAGGAAAAAAAAATGTTCACCATTTTGAGTAAAATAAAACAAAAAAATTATTTAGAGATCAGTGAGAATTTGAGATAATTCATATCAATGTTAATTGTATGCATACATGATTGTTTGATACATTGCTACAAAGTATAAAAAGTTCCTATTAACAATATTAACAAGAAATTAATTGAATTGCTCTTGTATTTCTTTAAACATTTCGTTTTGAAATATATTCGTTATGAAATATATTATCTCTTCTCAATGTTATTTCATAAATGATAATCTATAATATTACATTTTTATTTCAATTTAATAATTTATGCTTTAGTTAATTATCGAATAATAATTAACCATCATGATGAAATCGGCGTTGATGATAATTCTTGGATTTGCAATATTTGGTAAGGTATTTTTAAACTGAAAATTAAATAACAGTAGCTTGATATTATTATTCAACCGTATCGTTTGACGGTTTTTGATATTTATAGTTACAATGGATGCAAGGCCCCACTGTACTTATATTTTTTACTATCAGCCAGTGTGTGGCAATGATGGAAAAACTTATATAAATGCAGGACATTTGACGTGTGAGAAATTGAAACATCAAGGTACTTATACCTAGTTTGTATGATTCGTCGTTTATTAAATGTTGTTTGAGCTTGAGTCAGCTTCGATGCCCTATCCAAAAATCCATTTATTCATTTTGTATTCTCCTGTTTATGTTATTCCCTCATAGGGCTTGTAATGATTTCTACTGGACATTGTCCTACCGAAGCAATACCTCACGAAATGGACAGAGAAAGGCAGCAATGGGATGGCTTGTCTGAAAGCCTAAACACTGCACAGCAACCCAATAACCCAGAACTTGCACCACACAATGAAAATACTCAACCTGGCAATGCATTCGATAATACTGGACACACAAGAACAGGACAAATGCACCATGGTCATGGAAATTATCCTGGGGATGGCATGAGATGGGATAACTCGAGGGAATATCCTGACAACTCCTTTGAATTGCACATCGGTGGTGGGAAGGGTTCTGGCATGGCAAAGGGACTCATAGCAGGGGCTGTTCTTGGGAAAGTTGCTTCGGATATGAGCAAAAATAAACACAATAAACAGAATATGGGAGGCGCTGGAATTGGGTCAAATCCATTCCAACAACAACCAAATCCTTACGGCCAGCAACCCAATTCCTATGGCCAACAGCCTAACAATTATGGCCAGCAACCTAACCCTTATGGCCAACAGCCCAATCCCTATGGCCAACAACCAAAACCATATCCAGTACAGCCCAGCCCATATGCTCAACAGCCAAAACCATATCCAGTGCAGCCCAGTCCAAACCAGCAACAGCCCAATCCATATGCCCCATCCAACCCTGCCAATTCTAATTCCAAACCTAGCCCATACAACCCATATGCCCCTTCTGCACCCGCTGCTCCTGCTCCTGCACCCAAACCTGCAAATACTGGAAATGGAAATAGTAACACCAATAATAACAAAGGCCACAGTAACCAAGGTCGTACTCCCAGCAGAAAATCTAGTGGAAAGTCTGGTGGTAGTCGTCGTAAGGGCCGATCTGTGGCTTAAGGGCAATATTGGATGAACACCATAGTTTTGCACTACATTTTCTAAGAGGATACACATCATAACAGTTGATCATTAATAGGATATTACATCAGAGTAGTACAAATACTCATTCAATTTTCTTATAAGTTACCATTATTTTTCCCACCCTTATAGGTTCATTCAATCATCCAACACTGATACGAGTATTTACCACTTTCAATTCTCCAGAGACCCAATACTGATAAATTGGTACATTGATGATATTGGTATTGGAATATATTTAGAGCAGTACCTCTTGTGGAATTTGTAATTTTCAGTTTGCAAACTACTCAGCATATGGTTGAAATTGTCGATATATTGTACTTGAATGTAATGGATGCCTTCAATAATTATGTATCATGTTATTGAGTAAATAAATGGCACACAAAGTACCAGCTTTTTGACCACACATCTTGTTGAAAATATTGCAGAAATCCAACGGTATACCACAAGAATACTTTTCCTCCTTATTTGAATTTAGTTAATAACATTTGAAAATTTTTTTTAATGTGATTAACCCTTATGAGTTACTGAATATTTTTAAAGGAAATCCTGTGATTGTTGCTTGCATCCTGCGGATATCTACGATGTTGCATAGCGATAATAATTATTAATAATTTTATAAACATTAAGCTAAGGTCAAAAACAACGTTCAGCTTTTAATTAATAAGCTTGTTTAAATTACATTATTATAGATTATCTGTACAATTTGAATATTTTATTTTTTCAAATTTGTTATTAAATTCTATAAAAATAGTTCAAGTTTAGTTAAGATGGCATCAGTGCATTGGTTATTTATTCTGACTACTTGCACGTGCATAGGTAATTAACTAAATTTTTGAAAAATTACTGTTTCCAATATGAAATGAACTCATGCATAGTACTATATTCATATAATAGTCATGTTTTCCAAACTATTGATTGGGATTAACGCCAACGATAACATAGATGATTGCTCAAATAACTCAACAATTAATCCAGTCTGTGGGACTGATGGCGAGACATACAGAAATCTTAATCAAGTGCTTTGCAAATCGAAATCAAAAGCAGGTAAGTGAATTAAATTGAAATCATGTATTTTTTATTGTCAAAAAAATCTCTGCACATAATCAGATTTGTTACGATAGGATTTCTCTCATTTTTCGAAAAATCAGATTTTGCATACAGTAAAATAGAAAATCTTTGCTACTCATATTAAACTAAAATTACAAATTTGGGCAAGTTTAACTATGGTCAAGGTCTTTATTTCAATCCATTTACAAAACAAAAGCCTTTAGATAACTGAACAAAAATTCCCTGTCATAAAAAATCACTTTCCCTTTCAGATACAGTGAGTTTAACCCTCACTGTTAACCCCTTAATTGTTATCAAAGTAGACAAAATATTTGTATTGTTAACAGTTATGATCTTAAGATCAGGTGACTTTGATTCTGATATTTTGTATTTAAAATTAGTATGTAGAATCTATTGGTCTCCGTGAATTCAATTGAAATGATAAGTAGTTTAAGTACCAAAAACCATAAATTAATTCGTGTTCTAAAAATCCGTTTGCATAATTCTAAACATTGTGTTTAAACAATTACGAGTATTTCGACGATTTACCCCTGAAATGCATATCTGAACTTACAATTTCATGTTAAAATTATTTTTAGGATTAAGAGTGGTTCATACAGGGGAGTGCAGAACAAGACCAACTATTGCATAATTGTCATTAAAGTACCTAGGATGACCCTACTGTATTCGACCGTCATAAACAGGTCATTTTTCTTCAAGAATATCACCATAAAAGTGTTTAAAACCTAGAAAACTCAGCAACAACAAACTCGATAACTTTGTCATCACATTCACAGCAATACATCATGAGTAAACTAATTGAGCTTACATGCTTTCACTTATAATGATTGCCATTGCTGATTAGTCTATTATGCGTTTAACTTTCCTTAACTAGCCTCGAAACACCATATGAGAAGCTTCAAGTGCAATTTTGTAAATACATGACATGATTAAATAAATAAAAATGACATTGAGCGATATCTAACATGCTACGTATAATGTACTTACGTCATTGCACCATTATGTTTAAAGGTTAAATGTCATATAGCAGTTGTTGTACAGATAATACGCACAGGATATCCCATTTAAAAATCAACATTATAGTTTGCGGTTGGATAAGGCGTATACTTGCATACTGTGGATTTAAAATTTAAAGTAAGTATACATATTTTTAACGCTTTATTTAGAAAAATGCAAAAAAATATTTATTTTAAATGACGTTTTAGATACTTATCCTATATCTCACTTAAATAATGAATGAATATTTTTTTTGGCGTTCAACTGTCGTTGATACTGTCAAGTATCTGCGGGGCTTATATTAGCAAAAATCTCTCTTGGAATCACCATTTCACAAAAAATGCTGGTGCAATTCCACATGTTGTTTCACATATATTTTAACACCTAAGGACCATTATATGAGTAGACAAAGTCGCTCAAATCCTTTGACTGAGCTTAGTGCCAAGATGGATGCTTTATTGGTCCTTTTTTTTGCATGCGATTAAACGATGGAATAGCCTTCCTGGCGAAAGTCCAGATTTAGTAAAAATTAAATTTAACAATTATGTCTAAGTCGCTACTGACGTAGGAGCGTTCTCCTGTAATGATTTATTTTCTATCTGTAGGGTACTGAGTTGAATTGAATTGTATTTTAATAATTCTCCTATTATTAATGAACTAGTTGACTACAGGAAACATGAAAACGTCAACTGTAATAATGTCAGTGTTGCTTGTAATAGGTAAATATGATTTTATTTTGATTTCACTTTCAAATACTTTTCATTAATGAGATGTATCCTGACATGACCTGTCATGAAAACTATTCGTTTCGAACTGCTCAAAAAATATACTGAATAGGTCACCACTTTTTTATAAAAGAAAATTTCAAAATTTTCATATTTCACATTCTAAATAATTTTTAATGCAGAGAATTTCCACCAAACGTCAAATTAAAATATCTTGGTGTTATCATTCCCTTCACAAATGGATAGTTAAAATTAAAAACTGTTTTCTTAAGTTATTATTTACAAAATAAGCAAATTGTAAACTTCTGTTAATAAATCTATGATTACTAACGGTTAAGTTGAATATAAAAAGCAATACAATTTCAGCTGTTTCTTTTTAGTTACTATTACATTCCAATGTACCAATTGTCAACCACCACAGCCAGATGTTAGCAATTGCATCGGTACCAACAGATTTGATCCAGTCTGTGGAAGTGATGGCAACACCTATTCAAACCCAGAAGCTTTAGCTTGTGCTGCTAATAAAAACCTTGGTAAAGATATTGACATTTTTAGTAGGATTTGTCATTTTGTGCTTTTTCGAAGATTATGATATTTATGGTTTGTTTTCAATGTTCCTACTTTCAGATCTAACTGTTGCACGTAAAGGACGGTGTCAAACAATTAACTGATGACATTGTACAGTAGATAGAACTGAAGAGCAATGTTTTATTTGAATTGCTATGTGTAATACTCTATTTTATTAAAAGATATTTAATATCATCCAACTGATTTTAAACATGCTGCCATTTAATTGCAAATAGTAATGAAGCTCTCCTTATCACAAATGAAATAAAGATTTCAAATTCAAATCACTGTACATCAATAAGCTTCAATTTGTAAAGGGATATTTGTTGTGCTCAAATATTTTGTAGTAATGCTCCTGTTTTTGGTACAAATATCAATCCACTACGAGCTACAATATGGGACATGTTACATTATACACGCAGACTTATTATTAAAATAATTTCGAAATCACTTCTTGTTTATAACAGACGTCTTTGAAGGTTATAATGACATGCAATTCTGAGTAAGCTCACTCAAGAAAAACACAACAACACTTAGTAATAATTCTCTTTTGTAGTATTGAGACTTAAAAAAAATTACAAGCTGTGCTAATGTATAATCATGATTGTATATTCACCAACCGAGGCAAAAAAAAAAGTTAACATTGCGCAACAATACAATAAGTATGCGTTCTCACCTAATAATTGACTCCAGCGTGGCCTTCAATATTCCAACCAATCAACAGCACTCTTTCCTATATATTTAACCTTGTGATTTAAAGAGATTTTAAAGAAATTATGTTGACTTCAGTTTCATTAGAGAAGAGAGAATCCAAAATGAAAACCATGGGAGTTATCTTCTTATTCGTGGCAATAGTTGTGTTTAATGGAGGTGAGTTGTAGATGCTTTTTGAAACTAAATAATATACATATAGGGGAGACTGGGGAAGATTGAGACATGGAATAAGGTGATACAGCGACATTATTAAAAAGTTATATTGTGGAAATTGGCCTGAAATATTTAATCTAAAATGCCTTTACTTACTGCTATAGAACAACCTCTGTAGCAAAAAGATAAGTTTGCCTTTGTGTGTAGGAATATCTTTATGGAATTTTAAAGAATTGGCTTTTGTCAAGTTTTGTGTCGTAAAATGAAATTTCTATGTTAAAAAAAACATAATTATTTCTACCTGAATATTTTTTCGCAGTCTGTTATTCTGTTTGTTGCTAATTAATGCATCTTTTATTGCTAAATAAATAAATAGAAACTTAACGCTTTACCTGCAAGAAATTGCCTTTGATGCAATTTAAGTTTTTATGGACAATTTCCGTGTGGGGTAAACTGAGACAACTGAAAACTGAATTGGGGCAAGTTGAGACATATTCACTTAACAAGTTTTAAATTTGTATTTTTTGTTCTTGTTATTAATTTTGATAATTATTATTACGAATATAATATGCTGAAATGGCTAAATGAATGAAAAGTAGTCGAAAATAATTTAGAATATTTAAATTAAACTTTCTTAGCGTGATAGATGGAAATCGCTAATAATAATTATTTGTAATAATAAATAATAATTTCATGTTGCCATATTTCAGTTGTAGCTCGTTAAGTATTTCGGTTTAGCAAAGATATATTTAAGGTATAAGAAGGTTTTTTTGTGCACAATATATTTGATATATACATGCATTTATTTAAAATAGCATTTTTGTCAACTGTAAATGCTCAAATCATTGGTTGTGCTGCGAATTATGATCCTGTATGTGGTTCAGACGGTCGAACTTATTCCAATAGCTGCATGCTTCAGATTGAGAAAGCTAAGAAACGAAGTAGGTGTTTTATAACTGGAATCATTTAAATTTGTGAATTCCAATGTTTCATTTTTAATTTCTATTTAGGCTTGAAGGAATCACACAAAGGACCCTGTTAAAACAAACTTATTCAACAGAACCACAGCAATGCTTGCAACCACAATTCATATAATCAATTAAAAAAGAAATAGCTTTGTCATCTATGTGCAAGCATAGCGTACAATAAAGTTTATTTTTCATAAATTTTAGCAAAGCCTCAATTACTCAAATGAAGCACCCCTTGCAAAGTATGAAACATTCAATACGTTCCCTTTAAACTTGTACATAATTGCAATCATTATGTCATTGTTATTTCAACAATGTACAGGGTGGCCACACCGTTAAATTTTCATTATTTGTTTGTTTGTTTGGGTGATTTTTAACGTTGGCCTATTTCTGCAACACGAGGGCTAAACACCAACGCCAGGGG